>CAJQZN010034451.1:0-29059 GCA_907164685.1 Colias eurytheme | reverse complement strand
CAAATTTGTACTCGGACAATACGTAATTTTCATATCGAGTAGAAAAAGGATTTCCACTGGAAATAGAACACGTGTAAGTTAAATTACTAAATCTTATTATTATCACGTCTTGAAGATACAAAGAAAGAATACAAGATGAGGAAATAACCAGATCACTTATTCACAGAAAGTTTCATAAAACATAAGTATGTGACACAATGAAAATAATAATTTGGCGACAACATCGAAATAGATCACATTTCGAATATCAACATCGTGACTAAATTTGAAAACTAGAAACCAATAAAGAAACGGTAATAACCTTTTCAATCTAACCAGACTCAACGTCAGACAAATATTATTACACCAATTAAATGTTATACAAAATAAGGATAAAAACAAGTTTATTAAATATGTCGTGTAAGTATTACGCTATATGTATTCAAATAAGATTTTATTTGGTGAATTCATTTCCTTTACTGGCTGATTAAAATATATTTAGTTAACCCATTTCCTTGTGTGCGGGATGTTTATGTTTTAGAGCGCGCATGTTTACAACATCAACAAAGTATTACGGCTTATCAAAACATACGCAAGGTACAGAAAAGTTCTATATAACTTTTAACGCTAATGTCTAATTCACCTTTTTTATTATCAATCGAATTCGATAACGTTTTGTATTTTTATTATCAATCGAATTCCATTACGTTCTGTATTTGTTAGCATCTATAGCAATTACAACGTTTGCAGACGAAGAAATAGAATCAACAGTAAAAGGCATAGAAGTAGAAATAATAGTCAGTTGAGAAATTTTATATCCAAACCAATTAACAGGCCTTAAAAGTCAGTCAAGAGATAGCATACGTCTTGAGACAAGTGAAGAGTTTTTACTGACGATAAACTACTTTTGCTTTCTAACTTTCGCCTTTTATTTATTAACTATTTGTAATGATACTGCAAGAAATACATACAGTTACTGTTTAAGATATGCTGCACGTTTGGTATTACATAGATAGATGTTACAAGAAGATACCTATAAATATTGAGTGTATATTACATATTATGTTGTTAGTAAATAGGTTAATGTTGTCATGACTCAAACTGTGGGAACGAGGGGACTCCCGCAGCATGCATGTAATTAGAATGAGCTTTCCTACAAATTGCTTGAAAACTTTTAATAAATTTGTGTTTACAGAACAATCAATCGAAAGAAATTTCGAAAACACAAACTAATAGATTTGAAATTTGAATATATTATATTGTCTTTACGAATAGATAAGGATATATTTTTTGTTCTAGGTAAACACAACGAACATTTTTTATACAACTCTTCGTCAATGCAGGCCATAAAAACATCTGTTAGTATGTCACCACAATACAAGTCGGTTAGGGGCAAGTAACAAAACCGCCTTTGTCTTGGAACACCAACTTACGTCATTGCATTACGAAGAACAATTTGGCATGCAAATCGTATTCGCTGCTCTCTTAACAATTCGCTTAGTAGGGAGGATATCAAAACTATTTACATCACGCTACGGTAATACGATTGTAAGAAAACAGTAATTGGTTGTCTCACTGTTGCTCTCATAACGAATATAATTGAATACATCATAAACAACTTTTTTGCTGTAAATAGAATATTTAGAAACTAGAAATATTGCAATAACCGTTTCATAGCAATTTTCTTCTCGTTGTATTCAAAATAGTATGGAAATCACTATAAATCGAAATTGTGATTGATTTTCCAGTCTGCCGCAATAATTTCACATTGATCAAGCATGAGCAACTGTGCTAATTTGCTAACTCCTTTGGAGCGTGCTCCGCTCGGTTGTCAAAATCAGGCTTCCATACACATGTTGAATGGTGTCAGAAAGCGAGTGCGCCCTCCTGTCGCCGCTGGTCACGTCGTGGGGCGCTCGCGATCAATACCGCAGGGCTTCCCTGTTCGGCTTTACCCTAAGGCCATGAAACCGTTCACCCGACTCGCTCACGGTGCAATTCAACTAATGTTTACTCTAAAACAATGCAGATACTCCGTGAATGTATGCGGTTATTGGTTCATCGTTCACATCTGTTCTAAATTGTTGTAAAGTTTGTCTTGGGCTCAATATTATGTCATCGTACATTGCGACATACGTTGTATATTGGCACAGACTGCTTTATATTTGCAAAACTCTTATTATACTTGTAAAGTGATTCCTTCTATTGTAATTGGATGTTCATGTAATCTATGCAGTTGAAATTCCTTATATGGAGTGCACAATTACGTTTGCAAAAGCTATAATCGATAATTACATTATCAGTGGTAATTTTGTTCACTCTGAAATGTAATCGAAATCACTTCATCGCCGGAAATAGATTATTGCGAAACATTCGATGTGTAGAAAACTGGTTCTATACTATAACTATTTAAATCCTATTCGTACTGGATAACCAGTAGACATATTGAGTCAAGTCTAGGCATTCGTGGCCAGACCACAAGAGCCCTTATCAAGGCCTAGACAGAACTCCGCCGCTTGGAGTGTTCACGCATGATAAGAGTTCGTTGATGGCTGGCTTCAAAACAGCATCCTGATAGCAGTTAAATACATGCACACTCTGAAGCTCACACATGATTTATTAGCTAGAGGTAAAAATTCAGACCACTTAGTATAAAATAAGGGAAATTTTGTAAAAACTAAATAGATAATATACAGTTGCAACAAATAGATGGAAGTTAAACATCGGGCAGAACGATTTCACCTATAATTCAATTTTTTTTTTTCGCCGCCAGGTTTTTATACTCAACTCTATTACCATTAGGACCAAATCATTGCAACACGGTAAATATAGACTACTAAAGCGAAGAGGCGGGTCATACCCACATGACAACAACTAAGTAATTTAATTTTCACATTAAACATTACATTCATTAGAGCGGCAACACATGAATTATTTAATAAACCAGTTAATCAATTGGTTTATAAAGTCAATTAAGAGATGCGCTACATTCCAAGCAATTTATTATTTTGTATTCAAGAGACAAAAGCGTGGCTGAATGCAGAAACATTGTTGAAAATTACGAAGAGAAACTGCAATTGGAATAAAGCTAGCGCTCTGCCCAGATGTGCTATTATTTTTCATATAAGCATCACTAATTAAAATCTAAATATAGGTCCAGTGAATATAAAATTGTTTATTCATAGAGGATTAGCACATAAATTATGTTTACAAAGTCATTTAAAGTGTATATTTTCATTTCTTTCCGTTTGAGTGACAACAGAATGTCGATATACTTAAACTTCATATAAATTATTTATAGCTCTAACGAGGGGAATTGTTTCATTCGATAATTCAGCAAATTCGGCATCTATTTCTTGCCTGTACATATTCTCCAAGATTCAACACTAATGGACCGTTTTGCCGTGACTCAATGAATTTCGGTTAGAATATTCACCATTTTATTCGTCGACCCCTCGGCAATTCGAAGGTTCGTAACGAACTGAATGAGCCTATAAGAGAACGTCACGACCCAAGCTTTTGTTTTTGTGCAAAACAACATCCCGTTTAATATATCCCTTATATCCCGTACAAAGTACCTATCCGAGGGTTATTTGGATTAATGCGGGAAAAATATACATAGATTTAGATTTTCCTCTTATCCATGTAATATTATTGGCTTATTAAGTATTATCCATGTAATAGTTTTAGAAGTATTCTCATTAAAACCAATATTGACAATGTTATTTTAATAAGTTTTCTCAACACAATATATAAACGAATGCAGTGGAATGAAATGATAGAGATATCAGAAGTAAAAATTTCGAAGCAGTGGCCCATGTTGTAAGAGTGCTTAAAGTAATAGCCAAGACTTCGAAAAACTCGTAACAAGTCTCATACTAACTAATTTCATCAGGAATCCTGCTGTGTGGATTTATGAGTGTCGCCGAGACGAGAATTCGTTACGACTTAGATAAGAAACGCCATATTTCGTATGAGTAAATTATTATCGAGTAGAAAGTACTATGTTTTAACTTTTAAGCAATCCACCCCAAGTGGTGAAAGTAGTGTACATAAAATGCATTAACATCATACATTTAAAGACCCGTGCAAGAGCAGTTGTAAATGGATTAAAGTTCTATTTTGTAAAAGTAAAGTAAAAATGGATAACATAAAGGAATTCGCTGCGATTTAATTTCCCAAGCTTAAGCTACTCTAGATTCGAAGAGCTGAGTGTTCCTGTTAAGGCAAGACCTTACGGTCGTCTGCATTTTATTACCTCGTTCCGACAAGACTAACTGCTATACCGGGAGGCAGAACTTTTGCCAGTATTTTTACTTTGCACCCAAGTAAAGCAGCAGTTATGTAACTATTACAATTATCACTATTTCGTTTACAACTGACAATAAAAGCTAAATTAAGAATAGACCAGCTGATGCGCAAATGCCGTGTACAGAATTAATTTAAAATTATCGTCTGTTCTGCACCTGTTGTCGAGCCTCCCCTTCGAAGAGGGTGGTCTATATTAAAATTATCAATATCCCCGATTAACAACGCTTGTGGAATCCTTATGTTGAATATAATAAAGCGCAATTCCTGAAATAAAGGTAACTCGGTCACGTCATTCTTGATCAACCCGCATTGCAGCTTGGATTGTACTTCAAACCGTAGAAAAGGCATTTAATCTGTGAAACGGATAACTGACACGAAGCTTTGTAAATTTTATTGTCTTATTTGTTGTTTTTCGTAAAAAATTTCAAAAACTTTGTGTCCGTGTCCCAATTTTGAAACTTTACAGAAATAACTAAAAATGTGGTTTATTTGATGATGATATTGGTTAACCCTAGTATTTCTTAATGTTCTTAACATAAATGACTCATGTATTGTTTAACTATGCATGTTCGCGTAATTAATTTGAGTAAATAATCATATTTAAAATTGAGAGCCGCGTAGAATCAATGTATCGCGTTTCACCCCAACCTCCCCATTGCGTGTATTATTTCTGTATCCCTCTCGCTCCTCCAGTGAACTGCATGTAAATAACTTTACAGTCGGTATTTGGAGCACACTCGAAAAGCAGCGGTCGTTCATAATTCGTATAGTTCTACATAAAACACCCTATTGTTGCACTCTAGAGAGCCGTTGAAAACATTTTATGCCCCAGTTAGGCGAACCTTTTGTGTACGTAAGGCAAAAAAGTCTCGTATTAAATTATAGGCTGAATACAACTTACGTCAGCAAACATGATTGAAATCAACAAGTGTGACCTTTATTTTTTCTAATAACATTACTATTCAGGAAATAAGTAATGAAGATAGATTCATTAGACGCCATTAAAGTGAACATGAAGTCGTCAGAAGCGAATGGGTAGGAAGCAAGTAAAAATGAAGCGTGTAAAAATAATAAATTACTGTTGTTAAAAACAAAGAATTCTTTATAGAATCCGTGACTGACCTCTTAGTGCCACAAATCATTACATACAATGCTATGCTTGATGGGCCATGGACGAACACGAGCAGGCTATTAGCTGATAATTATTATCGAGAAATATTACCGTATATGAATATTAACATGTAGCTTTTATTACACACGTTAATATACATTTGAACTTAATAGGAATTGTGGTTTTTGTTACATACACAAACGTGTGCTTCAAACATGTAATGATAACATTATCAAAACCGACGTGTTTAATTACTATACCCTCAAACTTTACGACAAACCTTTGGCAAACCTTTTTTTTTTTTTTTTATAGTGGGGAAATCTTCTTAGATACCCCCGGCTCCCGGGGATGGAGCCGTGGTTATGTCGGATTTCTACCGACTAAAACCCCACTCTGTTCCATCGCGCTGCTTTGGACGGAACTGCGGGAACGGTTACGACTCTACCGCGTGTCCCGCCCAGCAGATGCCCGTTTCCAGGCCCACCACTAGAACCCCCCTCGCTGGTGGCTGCTGGAACGAAGGCTTACGCCACCAACGCGCAGACAATGGATCTTTCCCCGCTCCATCATCCGCGTTCCCCCGAACCCCCGACCCCATCACCATCCGGCCGGAGGGTGCACGCCGGAAGGTCCTCCGATGTGTGAAATACACGTCGGGGGACCCTCCGGCGTACTTTTATAGAGATTACCTCGCAGCCCCCACCTCACCAGAGGCGGCGGCCCTCGGTCCGGCCCCACGGACCGGATTACGAGTTGGCAGACGGCCGTTTTACAGCGGCCGCCGCCCCACACCTCTCTGCAGGAGTCTCCGCGCGTCATCACAATGACGCGTCGGGATCCCGCCCTCCGCTGCACGGCGTGGCTTGCTAAACCAGCGAGCCCGCCGCGCCGCGACCTCTGGCCGCCATCCACCGCCGCATAAAAGCCGGCTCCTCTCTGGCCCACAAACAGGACCTCTGCCGTCGGGTCAGTCGAGGCTTCCCAACCCCAACCGCCGTTCAGCGCCACCTTTGCCTAGTGGACACGGGGTCCGCCAAGCCACGACCTCTGGTCGCCATCCCACGCCGCACACAGCGGCCGCTGGGCCACACCTCGCCCTGGCCGTCGGGCCGGTCGAATCTCCCCGACTCTAAACCAGCCGTTCAGCCCCTCGCTGGTCCAATTTCGCTTCACTCAGAGGGCCATAACTCTGAGCTACTGAGCCCCTCCGCCGCGACAAGGCCTGGACCGTTGGGGGGACCTTTGGCAAACCTACAAAAAGCCTCGCCAATATCACAATTCTGGTAGTTCTTACTAGTTTATACTAGGTAGTGATCTACCGAGGAGGAGCCGGTGCATTGGGAAATGACCTGGGTACTTATAAGCTCAGAGGATATGGAATCTTCCGAAATACATTTATTTTTAAATACACCATTCAAAAAATACCTAAGTGGTTTAAGAATACGACTTGACCTTTAATTTCGTTTAAGAATCTTGACTCTATAAGACGTTTATGAAGAAACAAGCCCTCCTACGCGACGATAATTTATAATTTAATAGAAGATTGCTTCAGATAAACGAAATTTTCTTAGAAACGTTTGTAACTTATTTAATTTAATATCTTATAAATTACGAATGAAAGCAACCTAGTCCTAGGCTTGTGACACTCTTGTTTCTTAAATAGCCCAGGTATATTTTCTAGACCTATTCCTCTACAATAATTAATCAATAGTTTGTCTAAACTCAAAGCTTCAAAAGAATAACTTATAATACACACTTTTCCTTGATAACATCACATTTAATTTAACGCAAGCGAAGCTTATTAGACACATAAATCATGTGTAAGTAGTTTGCATAACGTGCTTATTCCATATTAAAAGATCATAAAGTAAATGGATCGTGATTGATGACAATAGAGATTTTCATTGTACGTTACATGCTATCACTTTCAACAATATGGCTTATCGCTGAGGCTTTCTACCGCGAGGAAAGTTGCGAATTTTGCGTAACACGGCTCGTCACGTTATGCGTTCACACAAGGCTCATAACCATTACCCGTGTTCTTATTACGCATGTCGATAATTATTTCCACCAAATCGGTGGGATATTAGAGATATTACGTGAAACGTGACCACATCACGTTTTAATAGTCGGATTATTAAACATGAGGGCTGCAATCCTAAACATAAGTGTATGTTTTATCTACGTATATTGCAACATAAAGCGCAGCTGCGCTGACCACACGCCTCGTTGTGACTGACATGTGGTTCTATAGGTCTAGATATATCAGGGTTATCACCAACAACTCATATACTCACATTATTTTTATGTAAGGGCCGCATTATGATAGCAAACAAAACAGTTATATTGCTTCCGTGCAATATTGCGTTACAATATTACAGTTTGTTTAACAATATAGAACACCTCAATTAATAAACATTTAGACAACCGTGATTAATTACATTTAATAACAACAGAACAGCAAATAATTCTTCGCATTTAAGTTCTGCATCATTAAATTGACGCAAATATTCAGTATTACATTTGCCCAAGTATTACGTATTCAAAATTCATACGACGTAGTTGAAGTCGTGATATGACCCTAGGAATCGAGACAGACTGAAGCTGGACATGGGCAAACGTGCACGTATGCCATGCTCAATTTAACCCTGGAAAGGGAGTCTACGAACTCTGAGGACCAACATGATTATAAGGTTTACGCTTCGCTGCACCAAATATAAATGCGCATAACGATTAAAAATAATTGCAACACACCGATTGCATATTATTTTAAATGTATACTAACTATTGGCGAACGTTTCTAAGCTTCAGGTAATACGAATGAATTGTAGGGCTTAATAGAAGCTTCGCTAGTGTATTTGTGAATATTTATATTTATAGAAGATAATGATGTTCCCTGTATAGGAACACATAATAATCATACTTCCAAGTCGTATATTATATTGAGTATTCATCGTAATGTCATTTTACAAAAAATGGATAAACTTAAAGAAGAAAATGAGGTCGTCCGGAGGCAAAATGCGCAAAAGGCGCAATAAACCAGTTTAATTTAAAGAAGTTTATTTTTTTTGTATTTCATGTTATTACCATACATAGTGTCCGTAAATTTATTTAATGTTTATTTAATGTTTCAACATATTCAAAATGTGTTGTTAATTGTTTTTTAGTCTAAAGTTCTAAACTTTTCAGATTTTTTTTCAACTAACAAAAACAAACTATACCAGTTAAATTAACGATACTTAGACAGTATACAAAACAGATAGAGAACAAAAGTGTATTTGACGCAGAACATTGAAATGTTATAAATCCAGGATCGCATTGTTGTGGCAACAAAAGCTGGGATAAGTCCCTTCAGTTTAGCCGTAAGTGGAGTGGCAAGTAGCACGCTAGACAAAACGGCGCAGTCGATACATTTGCAGGTCCATGAACTTGAGACTATCGCTGACGTATTTTTAGCACGCCGCATTCATACAAAAACCGCATTCGCAGTTCGCACACCAGGCATGCATGAGTAACCCTCGAATAAAATAAGCGTCAAACTAGATATGTGTCATGTTGTGAATAAGATCTACGAAGTCATCACTAGATTATTTAACCAATTGTAAGAATTAAAACTACGAAGAAATTGAAATGCTGTTATTTAATTATGTTAATATCATAACGTATTATAATAACACGTTAACATGTGTTGATATTACGCCAAATATGCGTCGATTTGGGGACAAGATTGTTCAGTCATGAGTCATGGACACCTCATAAACATGCACATATTAACAAAAACTGATTCCACCTTTATAGGAATGTTCTCACAAGGTGAACCAAAAGAAGGCACAGCTACATTCCTCGTCATCTGGCCCACTTGTTTATTTACCAAGTTTTCAACGAACAGGAGAGGAGGAGGAGACAGGTGTCTTTAATGATAGCACGAAGATTACACATAACTCGTTATCTATTTTTATGGCTACTGAGAAGTATTAACGACCTATTTATACGTACCTAGATGTTTATATCTTAAATGGTAAGGACATACTTGACCTTACTTAAACTAAAAGGAATGAAGTCTGTCATTAAAGTACTCGAACATCAAAGTTGAGTATACTCTAAGGGATGAATAGGGTAATGTCCTGAATTATTAATATTGCCTTTATAACACTTACTTGGGATCGACATAATGTAGCTCAGTAACTTTATCTGACAAACGTGAAAAGATTTCCCAGTTAACTACGTGATTGGGAGCGGCCGATGCGTATGGCAGTTCGATTTTCGGTCAACGAGTCCCAATGGGCATTTGCGGCCTAATAGTATTGGGAAGTTTATGCCGATCAATTGATCTGATCCAATGTAACTGGTGTATTTCACACATATCCTGAATTGGAAATTCATATTTAACTATCGCAATGCCAATATATTACCAGAAAAAGCTCTTATAGTTTAATGCTTGTTAGTTGAAGTATTGCAAAATCGGTAACTGTGTTTTAAGTGTGATTATTATCTAACGCATAAATTGTTTGAGTTTATTGGACTGTGAAGTGTGAACATAAATTGTGTCATTGCATGTGCTATAAACCAATTTCTTAATAACATTCACTGACATCTAGTTTCACAATTACACACATAAAATGACAACAATCAGCGATCTCTGAAATTAATCCTCAGTAAAGTGAGAAATTGCAAAAGATCACATTATAACACTTCTCAGCGCCAGCCTACGTAATACATGAACGGTATTTGAATTGTTTCATGTAACTCGACGTAACCACTCTAGTTAGATGGCTAGGTGAAGTTTAACGGACGTGAGAACCCCTGTATTGCAAGGTTCGCGGACGAAACCGTCTATTGTGCTAACGGTCTAATAGTAGACCAGTGGTCGCATAATGACTGCAATTGAATCGATAGAAATCTCTTAGGGCTTTGTCAACTAAATCAGTCTTTTATAACGCCCCTAGTTCTGTTATTGTTTCTTCTGCGACTAAATGTGTTTCTGCGTGCACAATGCACTTAATTATAAGTTGATACGCATTTATTATTGGTATAGTGGTGAATCAAAGTGTATACAACAATAATGTTTTCATGGAATAAATTGTAAGTAAGCCTCAGGAACGCAACGGAAGTAATACGTTTTAATGGTCTTGACCGATCCGTATGAACGTGTTCGGATTTCACATTAGACCCTAAAATATATTGTTTCTACGATTTACTTGAAAGTGAATACATAGTTACATTTACCATTGTATGTTAAAGGCATAATAATAAAAGCGTTAAGCTTATCACACTAGAAATTATTAAAGGTAAACGACCGTTAATGCGTGTATGGTTTAGCACGTAGCTTAGGCTTCTGTAACCATAGAAGGTCGACGCTCCAACTTCAATATACATGTCACGCAGGGGTTACCATGTAAATGGATATTCTATAACAAGTTTCTTTAAGTTCATTCAAATCGAGGTCTTCTTAGTATAATAATGCATGGCTCGTTAGTATCTCTGATCACTATCCATTTATAGAACATTACACAGATATTTTGAAGCGTAACAGTTTTATACTGTGAGTTTAAATCTTACCAAATTTCCCTTATTACATGTCTCGTACCTGAAAGAAGAACATAAATATTATTAATACATACATAATTGTCACACCATAAATGTTCATGAATGAATTTATGTTTTATAGATTGTGGATACTTCTTACGACAGCCTTTCTATGTGACGAAAAAAGAAATATTTACCAAATCACTATCAACGATAAAGACAAAGCGCCAAAGCTTATACCCGCATAATGTGTAAGAGAAAAGAAGTTATCAAACAAGCCATCCTTTTAACAGCGGAGGTCAGTGCTCTGCAAACAGCCTCCACAATCCAAGTTTTATGGTGTTTTATCAAGGTACCGTTGAGGCGACATCAGTTTTATTGCGTACAACGTTTCCGCTAGAACGATTTTAGGACGGCACTTCCAACTCGAAATTTACATTCGATTTAACTTCAGAACGACATTCGAAATGTGTGAACAACTTTCCTTCACACTGGTTTGGGATCCTTACCCCTGTTTCTTATCGTGTTTATCTTCTGTTTTCCTTCATTTGTTTGTACCTACAAAATGTTTCCTAAATCGTGTATTTGTGTATTGATTTCGACTATTCGTTTTACTTTGCAAAAGTAAAAGATTTGTGCCTTGAAGATACTAAAACCTATATAATTTTATCTAAATGGGATCCTCAATTATTCTAACTCGAAATACGAAATCGTGATAGGATAATTTCCTCGCAACTTCCTCAAAATAAAATACTATTTAAGGAACCCCAACGCAATGTTTTATGTTTCAATCATGACAGTTAGCAGTAATTAATACGAGATTCTTCTCCCTTTATAAATTCTGGATACAGTTGGTTCTGTTTGAAGTTTCATCAGATTTATACGACTGTTATAAAAATATATGTACATATAAATTCATATATTATATCTTCTATTAATCGTATATTCTATTACACCCACCAAAAATACGTAAAAACTTGTATCAGTTTTTAAAGAATTAGATTTACGAATGAGTAATTTTTTTTCCCCAACATAAAATGTGTGTTTATATTTCTACTTATTTAACACAATCTTAAACTCGAATTCTCTTTGATAACAATAGGGCAACGCTTGTACAAGTGTCACGCACTGGTGATTTATCATTTTTTACTTGCATGCAGAAGCACAAGCAAATATAGAAAAACTATAAAATAAATCTAATAATAGTGGGTTATATAATTCCCGGTTATAATTTAGATAATATTTATAGCGGGCTCAACTTATCTAAGCCTGAATAAGGAAATAATAATGAATACGGGTAATGAAGCTTAAATGCTAAATGAAATACAAAACTTTATCCCTGTAATAAAGCCGGTAAATAAACGCGATACGCGCCTCTAAAGAAAACAATAGCATTATAAATAGAAACTTTATTGTCTATCATTGGCCGTTTCGTCGATATAACCGTCATCTGTTAATCCTAAACTACAGTTTTATTACAGAGATGATAGACTGGATTAACTAATGGGAGTCTGGAGCGTTAATTGAGCTAAACCCTTCGCCCTTTGAACGTTCAATCACTTCACGTTGAACATTTAATCGGGCATGATTACAAACTGCACTGCTAATTAATTGCAAGATTTCCTCTTCACCAAGTTAAGGAACGCTGTTAAAAATAATAGAACAAAATTGTTGCCAATCTATTCGGCTAAATTGAGGAAGATAAGAGAATATTTCCGGCTATTTGTACACATGGCCGTCTTGTTTTAAATTAAATGGGGCTTGTAATTTTGTTATATGCTTGGTTGATATGCAAAATCATTTTAATATTATGTCGCACGTGTTTTCAAAGCTTTTGGTAAACATTGAGAGACATTATCACATTATGAATAATTAAGAATCGATCGTTCAATCCCTAACAATATAAGATTGACTATCAATCATGAATGACACGGACACAGAAGGTAACCTAGATAGTGATCGGCGCATTATTAGTCCACAATTTTCTATACAATCGATAGAAGATTTTCCAAAAGCAATAAGAATCTATTTTACGCTTTCAATGTTTGACACACATCGATTCTGGTCATGAGGCGTGACGCATAAGCCGTTGGCCTCTCGATTTATAATACTTGATATAATGGGGTGGTGAACCTTTTTGAAGCTATTTTTGTTCACAATTACCATCTTTCACCTTAATGGCTTATATTGAAAAAGCAACAATGCTTCTAAAAGGATTAAATACTGTTTCATTGGTCTAAACCAAAGTAACAATAAACCGCTTACAGCAGCAACTTAATTACAGTAACTAACGATAATGGACGTGTATAGTTTGTATGATTAGTGGTTACTGATATGGATATGATGTTATAGACTGGATAATGAGCGCAGCTGTTTTTGAATTTAAAGACTTGAATTGAACAAAAAATATGTCCATTTTTTTCACTAACAATTTACACATAAAACACTTCTAAGATATTAAATATTCATGTAGATGCCGTTAAACTTTTAATCTCATATTACGAAAATTAGTTACTCAGTCTATTTGCGTACCTATCTATCTTCCAATTTCAAAGGTATCTCAATGCAAACGGTCACTACAAAAAAGATACATAGATATGTTGACGCATAGAATAAGTTTCATGATTATACTTTCTCCAGTATTTTCGTTGTTCTTATCAGAAAGAAACACTTTAACCTTTACGGTGGCTCATAAAGATTATGTTGATATCGTAAATCAATTCGGCTACGTACCTTCAAAAATTTTCATTAACACGCAAAGGGCAAAAAACCTTTGGAAGGTTAATATAAAAATGTAAAAACCTAGACCTAGAATAGTTCAATAATAAGTACCGTTAACCTTTAGAAATGTAAGGATTAAAAAGTAGTTTCTATTGGTTAATAAGCATATATTTATAATTTCGTCGAATTTCATATAATGCATCCTATACATTTTGTAGGGAACCGGTGCATAATATTAGATTTGATATTTCGGAACATAATCTTAAATATCTAGTTTTGATAGAATAAAATAATATAGATTGTTCTAGATAAGCAGCTTGTACTATACCAAGTATAATATTGTTAGTAAAAAACATATAAACAAAATTCTTGCTCGTTGGTTAATTCGTCAAACGTAACAAAAATACAAAAACATCACTGCGTACTTGGAACTTAGTTTTTATGCCTTTATGGAAAACATTGAATAACGTAAGCTCAGAATTATTATTAGAGATGAAAATATTACAGTCTTTGTATAAAAATAATTAGATAAACTACATCCAAAACGTCCTGAACTAATTTATAGGGAAAAAGCTGGCGCTCAGAGTGAAGTCAACATGAGTCAAAACAACGAGCCGAAAACCAGTAAAACAAACTAGTAAATTGAGTCCTGATAATTGGTAGGAAACCAGAGTTAGCTGAAGTTACCTGTATGAAAAATTAAAAACATGAACACTGTGGTTGTTTCCAAAACAGGCGTGGCCATCGTGATGTAACTAAGTGAGTTCATCGACTTTTCTTAATACGCAATAATTTAAGTAATAAATATATTTATTACCAAAGATAACAATAGGTAATCCTTACGTTTATAACTTTTTATAATAAGCTACGTAAGATCTCGAAACATTTCTAAGAACATGTAGCACTAAAAACTAAAAAAAAAAAACAATTACGTAAACAACAGTACAAATTCAATTGCAATGCAAAACATGCTTTAATATTACAATATGTCGTCCAGACGAAAAAAAAAACAATGCAGACAATCGAATCAATCATCTCAACGTACGCGAGCATTAGCTATCAGCCGCGCCGACCTAAACTCAGCTAGATTGTGCCATAGTTAATGAGCTATACCAAATTCATCGACAGATCATCAATGGGACCTTGACTTGGCTTGTTTTTGACAAGCGACATTGGCCTGTACTATTCAAATTTGATCTCCAACTAGATACACAGGACGCTTATCTATAATCTTCATTATACGGGTGTCGCAACGTACTGCTGGTATCTTTGTCAGTGAAATCAGTGATCTCTTTGCCGTGACATCGTTGTTGATTACATAATGGACTTTTGAAACCTTCTATACGAGTGAATCATTACTTTAGTATTTAGTGCCCGATAAGCTGGAACGCTGATTATGTTATGGATCGGTAAATAAACCGAGAATTCTAATCAAAATTTCACGCCGCTGTATGAAGTTGGTAGCAACTGTTCTCACATGGCAGTTGTTAATTGTTTATCGATCATTTTTACTGCTCAGGTAGTGTAGGTATTATAACTTCACGAAACAAATCGTTAAATTTTTCTGTTAGTATCGAATCGTTAAAAATTAATGTACTTGTATTATTGGTACTTTAATCAGCACTTTTCGTTTCTTAACGGTCCTCTTCTTTTCTTTTAGGAATACATATTAAGTAACCAAATCGAATTTACGCAAGAGGATAAATCTCCAATAGATTTATGTTAATAGTAAATCTTCGTTTCTAACTAGCAGGTTTGAAATTGATGTTAAGATTAGGTATGCTGTCTGCGTACACGTTCGGTGTTCTTGGAAACCAATTCTGCAAGTTGCTACAACAATTTGCCTGCACAGAGCTTTTGTAGTTATTTATTTCACATGCTAACTTCCTTCCTTCCATGTACCTTTCTGTACAGATCAAATTTTATTTAAACAGTTGAAAATATTTCAGTTCTTTCAACAAATTGTGCTTTAGCGTCTTAATACCATGAATAATTATTTTAAGAAATATTCCGTATTGAATTTATTTGCAACTAATTCAATTTATTATTAAAACAAAATTCAATATGCAAATGAAAGATACAAAACTTTCACCAACTGCTGGATGCCTTCGAACTCTCGCTATTTTGAGACTAAGTTTGACTTCGTTATAAAAAACTTCATCTCAGTTTGACTGACTTAAAATATAAACTGATTAAAATCTTAGCAAAACTTATTATAAAATGAAGATATTAAGAATGCTAATAAGATTAGACCAGAGTATGAATAGAATTGCATGCTTGCAACTGATAAAAATGCACCTGCAGTCTTCAACAATAATAATCATATTGTAAAAACGAAGGTGTCTCCTTACCCAAACTATGAGAATCGTCATAAATATTAATGACAAATGAATGTCAACTTTAGTTCAATGAACTTTGATCCGATTGTTTAATGTACATATCTTAGACGTAATTACAAATGCGTACAATGCACGAGAGAAAGAATGCGAATGAATAAAACATGATGGAAATGTCTCTGGAAGCGAATGATAGCCGTCATTGACAAAATACAAAAGAAATACGTATCTTCAAGGAATAAGTATGTTATTATGAATTGATGTATTGTTTGTATAATAATAACAAGTGAATAGATAATTAATAATTGCTATGATCAATATAGTAAGAACAAACTAAATATGTATAAAGAAGGCATCTGGAAGTAAGATTGTTAATTGAACCAAGTAATGCCAAGAGCCAGTCAAATAAATGTATTGGTGAGTACCTCCTTAATAATAGGCATAAACTATAAACATGATTAATGATAATAAACTACTCGTCAATAAACTTGTTTGTAATATCAACCAAATCTTGATTTGAATGAAGTCATCGAAGAACAAAAGAGGTGACGAATATAAATTTGTACCAAGAAATTGTTATTAAACAGACATAGTGCTACAAACTATAACAGGTCTATTGTAATAAATAGGTCTGGAGCTTTCACATTATTATCTTACTTCTTATAAGTACTTAAATTTATTTTGTAAGAAGCATTATAACTTAGCAAAGAAGCAGGAAGCTCAGAACATTCTCAATTTCACGATAGAACCTACCTTATTACTTCATTCATGAAAGCATAAAGAAGGGACAGTTACCATTCATATCATACATCAGTACAGTTTTTTGTAAAAATAACATTAAAAGCCACATTTAAAATAGGACAGCTAGAATTTATGTCAAGTATGGTAACAAAAAAACGAAATATTGTAGAGGTTAAGAGGGCAATTAGTCTGTGCATTCACAATTTTACCGAGAAGAAAATGAAAGTTTCTGTATAAAAACGGATTGTGAGTAAAAGTAAGAAAATAACATTCGTGACAATTGCCTAATGCAATTCATACCAAGCTTGCGTTCTCTCGTTGCGTAACTAGTTAAAAAGTGGTAATAAATATGAGTTAATGTTATTTACGATGTTGATATGACATGGGCGACTATAAATCGAACTTAACGGACAGTGGGTCAGTGTCCTGCGTCGGTTACGAGTGAACGGTCTCACAACAATAAAGCAAATTAATGCCATGTATGTTCTATGAAGTGATTTCTATATGTGGGGACATACGTTTTAAACATATTATTTTTCCCTGTTTGATGCCAAATATTGAAATGCGATGCTTTCACTCTCTCTAATTAAGCAAGCTTGATTTACATGCGAAATGGAAGCAGCACCATTCATTTTACAATGATTAAAACAAAAGAATGCAAATGATAATCATAATATGTATTATGTGGCTAGCACAGATGTTTCAATTTATGCACAATTAAAATTTTTAGAAGAAAGTATGCTCTGGATTGGGGAAAGCTTTTAATATCATTAAAAAAAATACTTCCCTCAAAAATACAACAGGTCTAGGAGAACCTCCCGAAATAATTATTCATCACCCGCAATTTGATATCGTAGCAATTAGGCACGAACATTTTGATAATTTGGATATGAGATTAAATTTTAATGCATGCGAACTTTTCTGCCGCTATGATAGCAATTATAAAATTTTAATTATCAGCACATTCAGTTGTGCTTCGTTGAACTTGTAACTGGTTATACAGATGCTTCGTTAAGTTTTTGTTCTAGCAACTATGGAATATTTCCAAAGGGCAATCAGATTCATTTGAGTGCAAAAAATGCTTATTAGATGTAACACGTTAGATTAAAATCAAGGTTTAAATTAATCCCAGGTCTCAAAGTGTGAGGAAAATAGTGTATCCACGTTATTTAGTTTATGTTTCAACTCCATATGTTCTTTAATAGGTAATATGTATTTGAAACTAGCTTTCCGCCCGCGGCTTCGCCCGCGTTTTCAGAGAAAAACCCGTTCCCGTAGGATTTCCGGGATAAAACCTATCCTATGTCCTTTCTCGGGTATCAAAATATCTCTATACCAAATTTCATGCAAATTGGTTCAGTAGTTCAGGCGTGATTGAGTATTAGACAGACAGACAGAGTTACTTTCGCATTTATAATATTAAGTATGGATTAGTCAATTCAAATCTTTGGTGCTTTGGGTGATAAGATTTGCTTTCTTGCTTTATTTCACATATCATAATCAATTTTCCATCTAGTGAAGAGGCAATTATAAGTACTTCAAAATAATAATCAAAACACAATCTCATAATTGAATCGACAAATCAATTAAAATGTAAACATTCGCGTTTATCAACATTACATTCTTATCTACGAAAAAGGACTCTACTTTAAATGTGATAGGTACCTACTGTATCTTTAAGCAAACAAACAATATGAGTTTTAAGGTCTTGTACCTACAACGATGAATCAATATTAATATTACCAATATTGTAAATAGGTATTTTGAAAAATAGTGAATGACTATTTTAATGTAACTCATGATTTCAAATCTGATATACCTATCTGCGAAAACGGAAGCATTGTTAGACAAGAAAGTAAGATTAACTGAAGACAATAAAAATCCTCGCCTTTCTCTAACAATTTGCTTCTAATTAGACTTACATTCATCAGTTGAAATTTTTACAATTCACTGGGAAAAAATAAGCAGGTACTGATATACCTGCTTATTTTTATGTGTGTTATATTTTGATATATATTATCTCGTTGCAGTAAACATCAGACTTTTGTGGTCATGTCACTACATGTTCCAACTTGTCAATGAACAATTGTGTACAAATTACAATAACTGCTTAGTTTTTAATTTCCAAAGCCACGTTATTTAAAACTATATTCATATAAATAACTCAATAACATGAATGAATGAGCGTCTCTAAATAAATTCTCCCCCAAATCCATCCATTGTAGCTGCGAACGATTCGAAATTGGTAACCCCTCAAATTGTAGGTATTTGCTATCCCGCTTCCCCATACGGTTCGTACCACCCTTCTTTCACATTGTGGGATAATTAAATATTTATGTCATCACAAACGGCACAGCAACCTACAGTTATAAATAACCTTTAATTACTGTATATGCCGTATTATTACGTTATTGTTCAAACAGCAATTACCTCAATTTTTGATCGCTATACCGAGATAACATTACAATACATAATCTTTGTTTTCCTACTTTCATAATTTAGTAATTAAGATAATTAGCAACACCGCTTTTCCTTTTCAATAATTATTACCCACTTAACATTACATACCTGTTCAATTAAGATTTTAATGTGTCAATGACATCCCGTTGATAGAAACAAACATAGATATAAACACAAACTTAGTTGACTAATTGATACACAACAAAACCGTTATAACTGTCCAATGATAAAAGACGTCACCACGGTAATGGAAATCACTAACACAAGCACTTATTTAAACAGCACAAAAGGAGAATACTTTGTTGGAAGTCATATAACACTTCATTATGAAATGGGAAGATAAAGCTCGAACACGAAAAAAGCTTATGTTCGGAGACAGCGACGTGCGGCCCCCACGGCAGTTGAACGGAGACTGCATCAATTGAGGGCTACTTGGGGGACGGCGGGGGGATCTCAGTGGGGGCGCGCGAGTCGAGCACCAGCTTGGAGGCGTCGAGCCAGCCTTGTCTGATATGATAACGCATGTATACAAAGCTGACGATGACATCGTTACATATACGGGTAACGACAAGACCCTTATTTCAAATCACGTTTTTTCTATACCAATATTGAGTGGCAAATAATCTGATGAATATAATGCTTGTATACTAAGTTTTAAGCAACCAGGTGAATTCGATTTTTGATGCAAATTATTTGTAATCATATCTGTAATATCTGAAAGTCCTTTTTCTTCCATAAGAGATTATAAGCCAGATTCTAAGTTCTACTGTGACTCGTGCCAAAGTAAACAAAAGATTGGTTTTGTTACGCTTTACCGTTTACGTAATTAAGAACCATATGGTTCTCTTATAAATAGTCGGATGTTGTCAAAACATTTTAAATTATGTACGGTAGGTTATACACGAAATTATCTGTAACAATCAAAATCTCGTGAATTTGGTCCAAACACTAAAATAAAATAATATGTGCCTGAATTGTGGTATCTTGAACAACCAAAGTAATAAAACAAGTGAATGGGATGCAATTGATGCATTAATACTAGAAAACCATAGTTCATAACTTTTCAGAACAAAACTACCACTAAAAAGAGACACTAGCGACCTACAATAGCTTAGTCATAAGAAACGAGCAAACGGCTCACTTACTGAATATCCCGTTTCGTTGAATGCACTGTCGCTGATTCATAATCCGCATCGTAAAATTTAAGCGGCCAGTGAGCTGGCAAATTAGTTTAGCCTATATAACACGACAAAAAATTCAAACACGAAACATCGCGTACATCTCTCCAATTATTTAATTATGACCAAACTATTTCAATAACGACGAAAACGATTCAACATCTAAATTAAATGATACTTAATTAGGAAATATTTAAGGGACACGGGCATAAATCATTCGGCGATATTGACTCAGGGCCATTAAGGATCGCCCGTTAGTTAGAAGTTAGAACATCAGACGCAGATGGAATGGAACCGAAACGACAATAAATTACTCCCAGTCACATCTTGGAGCATAGAGAAATAAACACGTTCTGTTTTTATTTCTGATCGAATTTCGGATGCGAACAAAAATAATATCGTTTAGAAAATTGATAATAACAAGCAGT
Organism: Colias eurytheme; assembly: GCA_907164685.1. Taxonomy (NCBI): domain Eukaryota; kingdom Metazoa; phylum Arthropoda; class Insecta; order Lepidoptera; family Pieridae; genus Colias; species Colias eurytheme. The sequence goes on along the minus strand of CAJQZN010034451.1, from coordinate 8,268 downwards.
ACACCATGCTGTGCGGACTTAAGCAACCCCGACACCGACAAAGTGAAGCAATAAAAATATACGAGGGCTGCGGGTACCACAAACGTGCCGATCTTTTCGTCCGAATTTGTTTTTGGTGACACTCGGTAAGCAAACATAAAATAAATTTAGTATCCATCGGCGTGTGCGGTATTTGTTCTTGACATATTTGAACACTTCAATATAAAATTGTACAGATTTCTGAATCTTTCCATACAGCTTAAACGTCAAAATTGAATCCATACAAATATAAATTAAGAATATTTTTCATTGATTCCAATATCCTGTCTTATCCTAGTTGACTATTACTTTCGTTCGTATTTGACAATATACATTAATCCTTGCTGCACTGTAAGCATACTAGGATAATAACGTGTGAAATGGAGACATAAAGTCTACCATTAAATATAATGCCGGTACCTGCATGCATCTAACACACAATAAACCAATAAAAGTGTCGGTTCTTAATAATGTTTAATACCAGTTTACACCGTTATAAAGACAGCACGTGCCGAATGTGTCCCCCACGTAAGCAGGGTTGCATTCTGAAGCCATGCCAGCAGATGTGGGCAAGACATTTAAGTAAGCGCATAACGCAACTGCCAGCGAGCTTCTTATACACCATATGGCATAATTACTTTTACCATATTAGGCTTCTGCTCTAAAAAACTTTCCCTTGAATATAAAAAATTTAGTGCAGTTTAGATACAGAACAATCCAGGAGAAACAACAGTATCAGCATTTGTATAGTAGACGATACGATGACGATATTTCTTGTAAAGGCATCTTATCATCCACTCTTGAAAAATACAAATTTCAAACTCACACCTTTTGAGGCTATAGTCATTATTCACTACACAACCAAGTCGTGACAGTAAGTTTATGATCATATATACGAGTACTATTAAAAATAAAACAGTTGGTTTTGCTTTTTACAAGAATAAATCATGATTAAGGTAATGCAACCAACAATTGAAAAATTACTTTTGACGTAAATTCTAAGTTAGCAACACGCGAGCAATTTTATCGTGCGCCTAAATAACTCAGATATTATTAGGCTAAATCTAAAATTCTTGAATACATTTTGATTTGTATGTCTAGGTTTGTTCTGGGTCGTCATTAAAACTACCAGATGCAGTTTTCGTCTATTAAGTAAAGTTGAAGACTAACTAGAAAGTTGATTTGGTTATGCCCCAAACTGACTCATTTAAAGCACAAATAACCATTGCTAAAGATTCCACATTAAAGTACTGTAAGAAATATACTTACTGTACATATAACTCAATTCTTCCTAAATCCATACTAATATTATAAATGCGAAAGTAACTCTGTCTGTCTGTCTGTTACTCAATCACGCCTTAACTACTGAACCAATTTGCATGAAATTTGGTATAGAGATATTTTGATGCCCGAGAAAGGACATAGGATAGGTTTTGTCCCAGAAATCCCACGAGAACGGGAACTATGCGTGTTTTTCTTTGACTGCGCGGGCGAAGCCGCGGGCGGAAAGCTAGTGTAAAATATTTAATTTTTACCCAATTCTTGCCCATTACCCCAGTCTTTTTGAACTTTACGTTATCTTGTTACATTAGATGATAACATAAAAACCCGCACAATATCAATGTTAATTAGTTTTTCATGTTATCTCTATTTTCTAAACATATCGAACCAGTTTAAACGATAAAGAAGATAAAAATAAAAATAAATCTTTCATCCATAGCAAGAAATATAATCGTTACTTTTATTTTGATAGGCCCAAATAGATAAAATATATGGAGTTACTTCGACAAGACCCGTTTAGATCGGCGTTTTTAATCTTAACTTGATAATTTTCCGTAACACTTTTTTCTAACTCTAAGTAATTACTGATTCCACGCTATTTAATTACACTCGAAAAATTACGTCCCGAAATCTATTGAAAAACTTAGGCTAATGCAATGGTCACGTAGTATTATTTATGTTGGCAGTAAGTTTATTTTAAAATTGAACAATTACATTGTGTTACACTGTGAAAAAATGTATTAATTAATTAAATATAATCTCGTCTGAAATCTGAATCCTACAATTTAAATAGCAAATAACACATAATACATTATTAAAATATAAGCATAACTTAACTTATTATGATGCATTAGATTGCAGAAGATACTCGTCTTCAAAGTTAATCCTACACTGGAACTATACTGGTTTTATTATTTCATTCTAAAAAGTTCCGAAAAGCCTTTTGAAGACTTCCTTACTATCTATTGAATGGATTAGTTTAATATTTGGAAGATATTGGCAAAATAAGATCCCATACAATCGACTATGCATCGGCAAGCTAGTTCAACGGTCTGGAAGTTTAAGGGGTTAAAATATTATTAAGATGTCTAGACGATTTATTAGTCTAGCTGGTGTTGACATATAATTTCTTGTTACCTATTGATGCTGGGTATTTATAGTTCCAAAAAAAGATTACGATTTATATTTTAATACTTCTGAAATTTAACATCAACGAGCTATGGCCCTACCACTAGTTTTATAAGGCGTGTACAAACTTCGCCTACATTTGTAATGTAAAGTTATGGTTGTTCATCATCGTGACCCAGAAATGTAGGTTATAAATTTGGTCGATAATTGAATATGCTTAGAATAACATGGAACAAATCGTCGATCTAAGTAAAACATGAATAACATGATATTTAACTTCACTTTAATTTTCCTCTCGTCGAGACAGTTAGTCTATATAGTAGAGAATCGGTAGAGATTCAGACCGATGAGATGAAAAGTGGTGAACGGTACTTTATTAAATGAAGATTAGATAATTTCCTTCGTCTGAGATTGCGTTCGATATCAGCCACCCCCCTATAAATTACCGAGTAATCTCAGTCGGTAATTACTAAATCTTGTTGTAATCGCAGGAACGTCAAAATGAGTAGAGCTTAACCTCTTTCAACAAAGACTTCAGATTTATTAAGTTAATCATTTCAAACATAAAGAATTTTCTGATCTTAAACCGTGTTTCATCAAAAATGATTAATTCAAGAATTGAAAGACACACCCAACCATAATTCTTTATAGGTGATAAAGCGTCACATCAGCAAAGATATTAAAAAATTATAAATGGAACGGACGCGACCTAAATTTTGCCACACGTGAACGACTATTTCCAGACAACAGTAAGGTATGTCAGGTAGCTTTCAAAATAACACCTCTGAAACGCGTGCACATTATCTTGGATTCACATTCACATGTGCATTAACGTTTTGGGAAAGAGCATGCGTCTATTTACGGTGTACGCAAGTAGCTGTTTATACTTATACTTTACCATATCTGCCGTACTCGCATAGCGACACTCTTTCACTTTTATCAACGTTGGAAAAAGTATTTGATAAATGTTATGAACGATGTGAATCTGTACGCAAACAACTTGACTTCCCTGCATCAGAACCAACTTTCATTTTCACGAGATATTAACACAAAAATCAATGGATAGCCATTGATTTGCGGCGGTGAAAAAATGCCATAATTGGACATTCATTCAACAATGGCTGCAGATACAGGATTGCAGACGCGATGCAAATAACAAAAATCAATACGTCGAGCGAACGCTGTGGCCAAACTCGCACAAAATTAACCATCCTCACATTTTTAGCGCACGGTGTTGATGAATGTTTATATATTCACAAAAAACGAAACACAAAAGACGGAAAATCGCAATACAACAAAGAGCCTGTATGGGATACACAATGCGATTTACAAACACAAACTGCGATGCAGACAGAATTCTCAGACGGTCTCTCAGACCAAATAGACAATAGATCATCTGACATCCGTTAAGGGACGTTGACAGGTTAATAACTAACTGCAGCCTAGACAGTTACAAACTTTGCATTTGATAAAACCTGCCTCATTGTCATATGGCACCATAGCAGTCTATTGTGTGATAGCTATACGAAGCCCCTAAGTGAGTGGTTGAGAGTCTACGTCTCCAAGCTGGCACTCGAGTGAACCCTGTTGACCTAGTGTATGGCAGTGAGGGCAAAAACTCCACACCTGTTTTATATTATATCGTATAACATTATAACATGATCAGTCGCTATGCATATGCGACGTGATTTATGTATTACGTTTCAATATTACTAATTAAATTTCAAGGAACATTATTTCTTTGATTAGGTGGACCTGTTTCATATAATGCTGATTCCATTGCAGCGTTATTATTCGGTCTTGAACGGTAGATTCAACCACCATATATATCCATTGAAACGTCGTAATGCGTAACAGCTTTAAAAGTGCCATTGCATCAGTCACAACAAACAACCCCGTCTAGACTAGGCACTAGAAATTTATGCAGAAACTTTATCAGTGAGTGAGACAAAGACTGTAAGGGACAACGTTGCTCATTAACGTTACAAACCCTTAAGTATGAGAATGGCACGTTTTTTAAAGTATTATACGGAAACTTTAACTTTAATTGACGCTTTTCTTTCTTACGTATTGTTTTCATGTCTTCGAAAAAGTAGATCTTTCGTTTACTGAACTTTCTAAGTGTCGTTTTATTAAACCTGTCTAGAACTAGATGGAAATAAACTTTTCCATATTGTTATAAGTATAGTAAATTTTAAGGGACAGTTAAAAAAAGACAAATAATTTAATTTAAAGTTACAAAATCTTTGTATAAAAATATCAAATGATTAATGAACTGAATTGAGTGAAATGCTCATTTCACTGCTAATTAATCCAGTATGATTGAATGAGCGTCCATAATAGATCAGTTACAAATTCGTCGCCCGTCACAATTTCGTTTAGCTGGTTTGCAATGTAAATACTAAATGCATATGAAATTTACATAGTTAATACACAAATTTATTTCGTATTTCCAGATTAACTATCGTGGAAATAAATTAAATCAAAACGACTGTATGAAATTGAAGTTCTAGCGTGTAGCTTCGTGTGTATATTAACCTATGTTAATAAACCCGAGCATATTCAGGAAAACTTAGTAAAATTAGTTTAATTACCGCGATAGAAACAGAAAGGATTATAAGTAACTAATCGAGTTTTACTTGCGGTACGACCGGAGTCAAGACAAAGTGCGGCATCACGGAGTAAATACGCAAATAGTGCACTCCGTTCGTGTTGGCAAAGATTTCAATGGACTGGAAAACTTCAGGTGCCTCGGAAACGGTATTTAGGGCAATGGATGTAGCCTTGATAGGTTACACGTACCCACACGAAATATAAAAGCACTTTAATAGATACTCGCAACGGTCGTTAATTAAGAGAATCTTTGCAGTGACGTCACAATTATTAGCACGCTCTACTTTACGCCAGCGTATATGACGGCATAGAAAGAATTTCTCGTTCCGCAAGTTTAAAATATATGGATTTGGTTTAGCAATCACCTCGACAAAATAATGAATAAAAATTCAAAGAACATTTGCAATTAATTCATATAACGGTTGTGTTTCTTAAGTGTAAAACAGATTTATTATACCTCGTAGCTTATTTTCTCTCACATATTATTTCCTTTTTCTATGTACAGTTTAGACTTATTCAGAATTGCTTTCACTCATCAGTGTAGTTTATCTTATCGAGTCAACGACATTGCATTTATTAGGACCAAAATGGAACATTGCGATGTTCATCACCATATTTGGTATCTTGTATAATCTCTGATCTCATACCCTGTTTCGGTTACTAACGAGAAACGTATTATAATCTCAATGTAAACGGTATTTTTTAATTAAGAAATCTATATTGTAACATTCGGACACGCTATTGGTGCTATTGTCGTCATAATCTACACATTTTGTAAGAATTTCGCCAGCCACTATATATTGTTTTTGTTACGATTTTACTTCGTCCTTTCGTTATTTATGTAGCAATTTCATAAAGGCTTCTTTGTACAAACACCCCAAACAACGATAAACTTATCAGCACAAAGGCTCATTTATTATCATTCTGAAATAAACAAAAATCAAATAGAAAGGGGATCGGGGAACATCTTACGACGCCAACGCAATGCGTGGGTCGGGTTACCACACGGCTTATTATAATTTGTAATGACAAGGTATACTTCCTTAGATGTGAGTCAACATCCTTCGTATATCTTATTCTAAAACCCAGTGGTATAGGAATGGAACTTTATAGTCAACAAGTATGGTAAATAATTCTCATCGTCGTGACTATTTTCATTTCAAATTGCACGCTAAAAATAAATTGAAAAGCGTAGAATTATTACAAAGTGTGCAATACTTGCAGTATGCATGGACCATGACTGATAAATATTCATTAATTAACTAAACGGGTGAGTTTTCTAAAGCTGAATAGTTGCGAATGCCTAACCCAGGTTAATAAGGTTGCTGGAATTGCAGATAACTGACGTTTTCCTATGTAACCTTTACTTAGGCTTTGTTTCGGGCTTTTTTTAGATGTTACCTCGTTCATTGCTCCAGTTCTGTCTCCGAGTAACGATTTTCGTTTACGGCTTCTGCTTCTGATTGGACTCAGCTAAATGCATAATAGATGAGGACTATAATAAGACCGCTCAGCTTCCGGCTATTGTGTTTATATTTTTGGTAATTTTACACAGCGACCGATTTTAATGTTTCGCTTTGAATGGAAGTCCTTTTGTAAGGTTTATAAATACTCCTTGTTGACATTTTGTTGCCCTATGGCATTGTCTGTGATGAACTTTATGATGCGATTTCTAATAATAAAATTGATGATTTTTAAAAAGTATTAGAATTTGTTAAATTTACACAGAATTCGTATAGAAGACAGACATCAGTTAAATGGAACTGAAGGTAACCAGAATAATGTTGAACAACTCTACGTCTCAAGAAAGGAGGCGTACTAAATTGGTTGTAATTTGAAGATCATCTATAATAATAACAATTTACAAGGTTAACTTTAATGAAGATTGATTAGTTAGATTCAATTTTATACTATGCAGTTTATAGTTTTATACAGGTACACTGTCTCCTCAAAATAAATGCTTCGTCTACATACTTAACATAATTCTATAATATTGTGTACAGCATGAATCCTGTGTTAAAATCAATCATTTTTAAATCTATACTAATATTATTAAGCTGAAGCGTTTGTATGTTTTTTTGTTTGAACGCGCTAATCTCGGGAACTACTGGTCCGATTTAAAAAATTCTTTCGGTGTTAGATAGCCCATTTATCGAGGAAGGTTATAGGCGATATATCATCGCGCTATGACCAACAGGGGTGGAGCCAGGGGGGTGAAACCGCGCAGAGCAGCTAGTTGATTATAAATTGACTGAATTATGATGGAATTGGTAACGTTCATTATCATACTTCTTACTATCTAAGAATTCTTACATATCACCGTTGTAAACAGTAGGTAAACCGTAAATAAACGAAAAAGCTGACGATATCAACTTCATTACCTACAATAAAGTAAATGCTATCCAACATATCCACCTAAATATAACGGCAAAGCAATTAAGCAATCCGAAACGTGAAATATTAGATTTGATGCGAATTTAAGACAAATTAACGCACGTTTTCACTGAATCACAGTGCTTTAATTAGAACCGGAATAGCTGTACCGTTCAGTTCTGACACCTCTAGATGTAACCGAATGCACAGTTCCACGAATCGGTCGATTCAAGTCCGATGCCGGTCGAATTGATTATTTTATGCGACACCTCAGTGTATCGACAATGCTAAGAATAGCTTTGCCGGTGTTTTATGGTAGTACTGGTACCACATTATGTAAGGTTAGTTCATTTATTACAGTAGAAATTATCACATTAAATATCTCATACAGATCTGTATGTACCTACATAGCTGTAGATAGACACAGACACGTTATGGAACTAAACTCAATAAATTTTAATTAATTAACAACTTACTTAGTTTGGGACCCACTGTCGTATATTAATTGTAAAACATAAAATGGACAAATAAATTTATTTCATTTCATTTCACTTAATTTTACTAATCCGAAGAAATTAAAAAAAATATTTCAAAGAAAAAAACCTCGAAGAGAAACAATTACTTAAATAAATTGGAAGGAAAAGAAAAATCAAGAAAATTCCGACACAAAATAATATAACTAAGTAATCTCTTGAGTCTTGTCGCCGTTCGGATTAGCTTCGATTTTTAAAAATATTATGGCGAAAATAACCTAATAATATTCTTGTGCATTTATTTACACTTACAATTTTCCTAAGTACGAGTAGTACCTTTATTGCACGCCTCATAAGCGAAGCGTTGAGGTGGGTACTACTG
>CAJQZN010034450.1:0-20043 GCA_907164685.1 Colias eurytheme | reverse complement strand
TATTAAATAAACAAAAATAATAATTAATAAATATTTATTAAAAAAAATTATGAGGCGTGCACTTTTGGATTTTCCAAATTATTTAAGTATATTGTAAGTATGTAAACATTGTACAAAAATATTGTTTCACTTTTTTAAGAAAAAATTGTACAGACAATCACTGATGCAGACATTTGACGAACTGGAGATGCCTTATATCTCTTCATATTTTTGTTTATATCAATAATTTATATAATAAATATAAATATTATTGGTAAAGTGCTAACTGATTTTGTATAGGATGCACCTAACGACTAAAAAAGTAAGCATTGAAGAAAATAATGATATCTAGGTGCGGAAAAACGTTTTTTGACTATCTCAATTGGAATAATTGTAATTACTAACCTGATGTCCGTATTCTGTTAAGGTGTAGTAGCGGTTCTTTCCTTTTTTTGGTTTCATAATAAGGCTCCAATGTGATTCTTATTGTTTATATACTTGTGGTACCAAATATTGTAAGTTAATAATACTTTTACTTTTAGTATAGGTACAATATTGGAATACCACTCAACATGTAAAAATTTCAATCGTTAGAAAATATATTATAATGTAAAATTTAAAAAAAATTAATTTACAGAATGTTCTAAAAAATATTTCGATCATCCGTCCTTGCTTCTCAATACATGCTTTCGATAAAAACATAAATAGAATTAATTATAGGTATTTGTTAAATAAACTTTATACAGTTGATATCACGGTGATTATAAGAAGTTAGTAAACCAGAAATGATATTATGTAGTTAATATTTTGGTGGTTCGTTTAAAAACGTTTAACTGTATAACATTATTTTTCTGCAATGTAGAGCATAATTATTTATAGCAATATGATAACACGCTCATGTGTAACATATTTTTTTAATAATATTTGTTATTAAATTGGATGTAAATATTATTAAAATTGAGAATGACATAGCTTTTTTCAGAGTTAAAATTAAGATTTCACACATTGGAAAATTGCAGGAAGGTAAAATATAAACTTATGACGCATAAGATATCATTTTTAATGAACCGTAAAAAGCTCAAACATAATATACAGGAAAATCTTGCTTAACAAAATGACATGCAATTTTTAAGTGTAAACAGGACTAATTTTAATAAGGAAAGTGTTTCTAAATTCCTCTAGCGCAAGAATGAATTAAAACATTATCCTTGTACTTATTTGATGTCATTTACCTGCGATTATAAACTGTATTCAATATCAGCAGGTTATTATATCTTTAAATATAATAGATCTTAATAACTCTATAATTAATATTAATTTGTTTTTTTCTCTTTCACCTACTATGGTTACTGCTTAATTGCTTATCATATTATCCTACTAATATTATAAATGCGAAAGTTTGTGAGGACGGATGTTTGTGTGTATGTTTGTTACTCTCTCACGCAAATACTACTGAACCGATTAAATTTAAATTTAGCACACATATAGAAGGTAACTTGGACTACCACATAGGATAGGTTTTATCCCGGAAATCCCGCGGGAACGGGAACTATGCGGGTTTTTCTTGGAAAACGCGGGTGAAGCCGCGGGTGGAAAGCTAGTCATATTATAAACTAAAAAAAGTAAGTTTAAATTTAATTGAATATCACGCTCCCAAATCACGTATCACGTGTATGCATTTTATTGCATTTACTTCAGCTTAATCTAAAAAAAATATTTTGTTTCACAACATAGGTATTTCGCTATTTTACCTTACTCCGGATGGTTGCCTGGCAGATATCACTGCACAGTGATAAGACTCCCTTTAAGCTTCTACTTAATGTCATATTACCTGTATATACTTGTTTTCTTGTACATTTAAAGTGTTAAATAAATAAACAAAGTAGTGTTTACATTTCATGATTAAATCAATTCGAAGTGATTAACAGTCACACGATACCGGTCAACATGAATAACTACATGTGAACTTTCACGCATTTTGCAATGTAAACATTCAAAGTTAAGATTACGTTGTTAATGACATAATAATATTATGATATAACTCATAAGTAATTCAATGTGTTGAAAAACATATTTTTTAAATACACGGGGAGGTGCCCTCTTTTATCAGCAGATCTGACACCGCCCACGTCACAGTAAATCAGTTGTCGCAAACCTTTTTTATCCTACAAAACATAAAGTAATACTACGATAAAGTGTGAAATTTTTAGTGTGAATTAAACAATGCAGCTATCTTTTAATACCTGAAAATTAAAAATATGACATCCATTGTAACTTGAGGTACTTTTAAAAAAATTATGAATAAATGGTTTTTTTTTTAATTTCATTTAAATTATATAATAAAACTTTGCAGTATGGTATGATTAGATAATTCTTAAGAAACAAATATAATCTATTCAAATTCTATATTAGAAGAGACCAATATAGCAATAAAAAAACACATATAATAAAAAAAATACTCGTTACAAACAAGAAAAGGTTTGCAAAACCATGTTACAATAAACAAAGTTCACGACTTCAATGCAGGGTCAAGTGCGTATGATCCCTAAATGTAATTTGGAACAATTGACGCTATTCCTGATTGTTATATCATTCAGTGACTTATTGTATGTATGTCTAAAACATTTTCATGTTCTACAATTGATACCAACCCAATTATATAATCATATTTGAGCATATGAATAATGGACTAAAATTATATCAGACGCAGCACAGTCATTTACACGCTATAGTCGCAAATAACCATGATTCAACATGTTTACAAACATTTCCACTAAAAGTAAAATAAAAAGACGTTCAACTGGTCCAGCACATACACACATGCCTGATGCATCGTGTTCACAAGAGACGTCAAAATAAAGAACACTGTCCTGATAAAACGTATTTGATTGTATGTAGTTCTTTATCCTTCACTCTGACCAGTTTAAAATAGCACTTAAAGGGCAAAAGAAAAACCAGATTATGATAAGCGAGGACCGGATAGATACTTTGTATATGTAACTTATCCAAGTATTTCGGTTGCGAATAAATATTAGATGATTATATATTTTGTATACCTACGTATTTTGTTATAGCCACAAAGATTCTCATTTATCAAATACAATGTATAGAGAATGCAGATAATACAATATCTACATTGACGATCAAAACTAGAACCGTATTGCCTTGATAGAGTCGCTTAATTGTTTTTTTGGCTAATTTGACAGGACTAAATGCTGGTTGTTCGACTATAACATAATTATAATAAATGTTACAAGGCATTTATTTCATATAACCAATCAGCCGAAAACAGTGGTAAGTATTTCCACAGAGTAAACTTAACAACAAATTCAAGACAGCCATAATAAAATAACGTAATGCGGTCAGCAATGCCACGGCTATTTAGCTAATCGTGTCATAACAATTATACGATTTTATAATATTGTAAGGTGCCAGTACTTCATCGTTCAACGATTGCGCGCATACCAATATATTTCTGCATATATTGTATATTATCAGCTAGCAACCAATTATTTTGCAAAAAAAATTCAGTAGCCTTTGTGACGTGGAGTATTTGTAGTGGGTTTATTTTTTATTATTTAAACGGCCATTTCAGCTGTCAATGGAGCTTGTGCAGTTGTTTTTCTAGACTGCAGACAACCAGTTTATAAAATCATGATTCATGACGACATACGATGCAAATGAGATTAATAAATCAGCCTTTGATCCGCTGCAGGATTCGCTTTGTTATGAAGTGTTTCACAAGAGCAAAGTGTTGGTTTGGATATTTTGATAGCTTTATCCAGAATTTAGACTAGTCAGATACACTGAAATATTTGCCGGTAGTAAATTTATTTATTTAAGCAGATATGAATATAAAGCTAATTCTGCGAACAGATTTATATGTTCATAAAAATGTATTTAAATATTTTGCTTGAAGAATGCGTGCTATGTCCTTGTTTCTAAGTAAAGTGAGAGCCTAGTGTATTTTTTTCATAAAAATGCATTTCGCAAAAAATACACGAACTCTGTGCCACCACAACAGATAGACTGGTAACTGGCAGAAAAGATTAAAACGGTGTAAAGATTAATGTTAAAGATTATTATTCATATTTTCCTGCAATAAAAAGCAATTCAGGGATTAAAGAGATGTATAATTTATTTGCTGGTAGAGTAACTTTCAAATAAAGTATTAAGTAAGTCCTAAGTACCTTGTTAACATTTTGTTAATAAAATGATAATAATGATATTTAATTTTATAAGATTCAAATATGTACTTACTTTGCTAATCTGAAAATCTTGTTCTAACAACATTCCTTTAATTTCTTTACTAAAATAAATTAGAATTTTGTAACTGAGCATTTAAAATTAAACGGTAGTAACTAGCACCAGGATTTGGAAGCCTGACAAATTCAAGATGGATTAACAATCTCAATTTCACGATACTTTACCGTAAAGGAAAACATTCAATTGTTTGTAACATTTTGATAAAGGGTTATTTCAAGTCTACAACATAACGTGTGATGTTTTATAAATTGCAAATGTTTATTTTAGATAAAAAATACAAATTAAAAACATTACCTACTTAATTAATTTAAAAATAATTACAAACGAAATCTACAAAATATATGGGTTACATTTTTGAAACGATGAAACTGAGCAAATTTTTTTTTTTTTAACATGTTATGTTGTGATATTTGTGAAACTACGTAGTTGAAGTTGTCTATAAATTGCATTATTACTGCCTTTGTAATTATTACTTTATTTTTATGATCGAAATACACTTTGAGTTTTATTATTTACTTGATCTTATTTGCCTAGAAATAAAGGATAAGACTTGTTAAAGCGAAGGTCACGTCTTGATTGTGAACGTTATCCATCTAAAGCAAATATTGAACTTTATTACTTGATTGTTATTTATTTTTTATTTAGCCTTTTAATACGAATGGATAGAAAAAGATCAGCTACTAAATAAAACTGATGCTGATTTCCATGTTCAAAGTTATTATTTTGAACCAGATCGTGTGACAATTACCTACTTTTTTTAATGAAAAAGCGAAGATGTTCAATGGTGTAATTACCGTATCTGAGAGGACAAACATGAACCAATTGAAATGCTCTATACTTATATAATATGGAATAAATGAATTTTTATTTATATAGGTACGTAAATGAATATTTTTTGAGTCAAATGGTGTCTGATAGTAACGGAGCGGATGAAAATCTGTTTACTGCAAATATTTTTTTATCTTGACATGTTAATCAAATGAAAAGAATTCAAGATTAAATTGATTTTATACCTCACATGATAAGAGAAACTTTTTTCTTAGATATTGAAAAAATCTAAAATAAAATAATTTAAAAAAATGTTATTTTTGGTACGCATGCATGCATGTTAATTTACCACAATACATAATTACTTTAAATCACAAAATCAACAACACAATACTGAATATGAAAACGAAACTGTGAAAAAACAAGAGAAAAATATTAAAAACATTTAAAATTGTACATAAACGTGGATATGGTTTTTCCGTATCCTTCAGATTCAGTTTTATTGTATCAAAAACATAAATATCAGGGAAAACCGAGAAATTATCTTACAAATTACAAGATAGATAGAAACACATGTTATCTGCTGACTTTATATCTGGATACTTACACTATGAAATGGGTGGGATTTGCCCACCTGTAGGTACTGCCACGAGTGAAACCGCGTGGCACAGCTAGAGCTTTAATAATTATTTTAAAGTGCATTATTTATGTTAATCTTTAATACAAAAATGAATCGAAAAATGTGTTGGTAAGCGCATAACTCTAGAAAGGATAAACCAATTTCGTTAATTTTTTTTTATAATATTCCTTGAAGTGCGAGGATGGTTCTTATGGAGAGAAAACGTTAACATGTACCACGGGCGAAGCCGGGGCAGACTGCTAGTTGAATATATTTTTAGTAGGTACCTATTGATACTTATACTTTATTTTTCTTCATAATTATAAATACATGTGAAAGGAACTCTAAAGGAAACACTTACTTAAATAGCCACGTTTCCTTTACTGATCATTTATTAAGTGTTTGATATTACTAAATGTTTTACGACTTTCCGTGTATAATATATTTTTTATTATTCCACATTATATTAGCAGCCAGGAACATAAATCAAAAAGATAATGCGTTTCTACTGTTAAAAACACTTCCTATTTTCTCTTATGAGATGTGAAAATATGTCACAATGTGTGTACAAGATAAAGTTATCGTTCTCTAATCAGTGAACAGTTGTACATACTTGTATCTCTTGCCGATAGCGATTCACTAAACATATTATTTTAAATAATAATAACTGAATCTGTGACTATGTATGAATAATAACAATAAATATATTTATAAATCTATACATTCTCTATAAGATAAACTCATGAAAATATTGTATTTGTGATCCTTGATAATAGTACAAAGATTGAATTAATTTTGTCCCTTTAAAAGTCAAAATCGAGTCTAGAGGAATTACATACTAACATGCAAACATACAGGTGAAGCCAATAAAAGCGTGTTATATGTTTCAGTTTCACCCAAAAAACAAATCGTGTGAAAGTATCTGAATATTTTTAAGAAACAACAATTATAACTGCTAATAGAATGTAACATGCTATAATTACCAATTTGTGTATGCATGAAAATGTTCTTGCATCAAATAATTTTGCGATATTTCAAAATATTAAATTAATTAAAAAATAATTTGATTGATTGCATCTCACACGTATCTAACCGCAATTGTACATTAAAATATATTTATGACTTAAGAGAGTGCATGTTAAATAAATAATATAAACTCAAAATCAAACTCAAACATTTATTTACACTTCTTCTCTTCTTCTAAAAGCACTTTTGAATCGTCATAACAAATTTTAACCTTTACCACCGATTCGGAAAGGAGTCCCTTTGGAGAAGAACCCGCAAGAAACTCCAATTAATGTAATGATAACTTCTTATTCGTAAAGCAGGTTCTTCATATTGATCAATATTTTGCGGGTTAGCATTGGTAGAGCACGATTTGGTTTCGTTTAACCGAAATATTTGTGAAATGTATTTACTTATTCGCCATATTTAATATTTGTCTAACATATAATGTATTCGGTGAAATCTTAAACGACATCCAAAATATTTATTTAGTAAAAATTCTTGGTTTAAAATATTAAGGATTTCTATTGATTTAATAAAAAAAACATGAAAACATGTTTTTAAGAGTGAAGATGATGGACGATGACTATTGACTGATTGACTTTTAACCAAAGAAAAAACTTTGAAAAATATATCACTTTTTAAAACTTGCTCACAATATATACGTCTCATAATTTAAGTGACCCTAAACTAAATAGAATAAAGGATGCCAATGATGCTATGCCAAGAATTTATTTTAACAAAAATATTTGCAGTTTATGTTTAAAGATAGCGGCCATTGTTCAAGTATAATGACCGATCGTATCAATAGGAAAACAATAAAAGTGTATTGTAAACTGTTCATAATTTTATCATTTCTATTTCATATTCAATGAGATATTAGACGCTTATATGCACAATTACTTTCAACTGTTTTTCAAGAAATTATTAAATTACATGTTACACAATTCTTATTTAAGAACTATATTGAGTATTTAAAATTATCACTAAAATGAAGAAAGTATATGGTATATAAGCGACCATGTGATTATGAACCATGGTAATTAAGTCTAAATAAATGACACTGTAAATATGTAATTAGTGATAACAATAATAGCATGAGACTGAATATAATGCTGACACCAGTTTTAAATAATTTGTGACGTTTATTCATGTTTGTTTAGGTGGCTCTGTTAGAACCTAAAGTATGATTAATTTTTTTTTTTTGATAAATCTTACGTAAATAAACGTATTATAAGTTTTACTTAAAATTAACTTCAAATCATTAAATCAACAAAAATTATTTTGTTAAACAAGATTATACTTATCCCTATCACAGTTAAAAGCAACAACAAGACTACATAGTAACCGATCTACAAATTGTCCGAAATTTGAATTACGTAGAGTGGTAGAGTAAACACAAGTGCTTTCAAAATTAAATAATAAAATTAATTTTCCTACTAAACGTTACTTGACTAAATTCCACTTGTAGCCCTGATCTTATTTATTACATACCCAGAACATGTATTTCTTATTCCAATCAGTGTCAATCAAATTGTAGGTATATGTGTATATCTGTAGACTGTAGCGTATAAAACAGCTCAAACGTACCTAATCGCGTATTGTGCAATCAGAACACAACTAACTGTGAAGTCTAGTGGGACAGAACCACATAGATACAAGCTTTGCCTAGTTTAGTCTTTAGTTAACTTATATAACCTGTTCATGCTCGATAGGTGTTACTTGAATCGACATCAAAACTTTAATGTCTTGTCAAGTTTAATTCGAAAAATTTCAAAGAATCGACTTTACGGATTGGTTATTTTATTTGATTTTTATTTTATTTTTAGGGTACCTTTATCACCAGTGTTGCTGATGTTTATGGGCAGTGGTGACAACTTAATATCTAGTGACCTACCTGTCCCTTTGCTTGCTTTTACATAAAAAACCTTCCAATATAAAATATTTTAATTTTGAAATATTTTTGCTACAATTTATTAATTCAGATAATACAGGTTAAACCTACGTAATATATTACAAAATATTCGATGTGCTAAAATATATGTTTTGCTCAGTTTATTAATTCAGATTAAAAAGATTTTTAGAGAATCTGAATATCGTTCAAAAATTATGATCGTCTGCCCTCCTTCTCATATGATAATTTTAAACTTTAGACATTTTCAACATATGTATGCGTGAATATTAAAAACGAGAACGTGGCTGTATATTATTATTAAAAAAATTGTCGAAATCACAGCACAATTAATTTACATAAATTGAATTATTTCACAACTTCCAACTAATTGATGTATTTATATAAACATCCCCGTCGACCAATATCGTCATAAAAATATTGTCCTTATGCATCAATATAATATGTAGAAATTGTTTGCTTCCATAAAAAGAGAAACGCGTGCTTTTAAAATTTGCTTATACAAACATAATATATTTTTTTCGCATCAGGTTGGGGCCGGTTCCTTCGTTCGAGTGGCTATTGAGTGAAAACTATTGACGCGGTCCGCAAGTTGCGTGATATCTGCCTCTAACACCTGTCTGTTAATGTTTCTTTTAGACCAGTAAAACGTTTTCATCACAACTCTCTGGTTTCATTTCTACGTACGCAAATGTCAAGGCTCAGTAACAACTAACAACACCTAAACGATCATTAACATTCCGGCCACCGATCTATAGCCGAATTTATTTTCGCACTTTAATTAATACACAAGGATTTTAAAACCTACATAGAGCATTTTGTTAACATTAACATTCGCATATTAAACAAACAGTTTCATTGTAAGTACCATTGTCTTTTCATTGTTCAGGCGAGGATTGTTATAGGAAAATTCTCGGATTGATCAGTGATGTCACGTCACAGGGGCCTTACCTGAGTCCTGCGCATTTTGCAGGTGGTGGATGTGGTGCAGGTGAGCGTAGTAGTGGTGGTGGTGGAGGATACATTCCAGATCAGTGCAGTTTAACATTTTCACGGGGCGCCGGCTTCACCGGCAGCCGTCTCACTCACGCTCGCTGCACACTTTCACAAAACTATTCCACAGGCACTTTATTTTGTTTCGCTGTCACATCACGTTATCTCCTTGGACACTAATGCGGGACTAGCGAACATGGGATCTGTCCGACGACGGCGCCGCTCCGTCTATATCACCAGCTACGCGAAAACTTATCAGCGCATCACGTCAATTTTGTTTATATTTTCTCACAGATTACACATTCTCGTGATTTTTGAAAGGCCACAGCTCGCTGTTTGAAATTGCGCGCGGCAATCGAAACAGCGGAAAGTATCGACACTGCGATCACAGCGGAGGAGTGCACGAGTTCACTCGACAACAATGCAGCGAAAGGTGCGTGCGCACAACACCCGTGGCGCGCGAGTGTACACTGAGTGCGGCATGCGCTCGCTGCCACCTCTCCTGGGCTCCCGGCCTCGGCCGCACTTGTCGAAGACTTGGTTATCATATCGTGCCACCTATTGCCCCGCGGCAGCGATGTGCCGTTCAATGCCCGAACCTATTATCATCTTCACATGGAAGTAGCTCAATTGACACACGCGTCCTAATCAGCTTAACCTAGAAACATATTATTATAACGAAAATTGTTGTTTATCGTGGTACAATAGGTAAGTGCACAATATCAAGGATGCATACACAATTAACATTAACGTTTAACAAATATATCCAATTATACATGCATATGCCTCTATATAAATACGAAACGGTGCTAACGTCGCTCTTATCGATCAACAAACGTCGTATTGCTGAGAAGAATGTAGTAATTATTTTTAAATTATTGTAGTTTGCGGAAAAAAGGAAAAAATTAACAAGTAAAGTATCCGCAGTACGATTACCAAGGTCGGGGGACCTGCTCGCCGTGAGTGCTGGCTGCGGACGAACTTTCGAGCGGCCGCGGCGCAGGCGCGTGTGTGAACACTGAACAGTTACATTACTTATGTAGATAGGTTACCGAGTAAATCACTTGATGTACAGCTGCATTACAATGAAAGCTCGCTTGAGAATGCACACCGAATGACACTACCAGTGAAAATATTAAGTATGAATTGGCTCTACATTTCCGCCTTATCTACTCTTGTTATCTGACTGGTTTGTAAAAGAATCTTTGCTTCCAATGTAAGAATTAAAAAAATATAACTAATTAGGTAAGTTGAAAATACAAACCTACCTTATATTTGTATAATAATGTTATATTGCTGTATTTAACCAATAGAACAAAAATTTTGAAATGCCGTTATGTTTATTTTTAAAATATTTATTACAATATATGCGATAAATAATCACATGAATATTAAGTTTTGCCGCATATTTGTGTCTGACCTTAGTTACTTCACACGTAATCGCTATCCGTTTGAGCTTGACAGGACCTTACAGCAATCCTTTGTTTTTATTAACATCGTAACATTGAGATGTTGACGGAAATACCTTTATGGTATTATGTAACCCTTTAATTTTATCGGAAGAATATATGCGAGATAATGTAATTTACACGTATAGATCATTCTAATAAACATCGATTTTATACGCTTGTATATAACTAAAATAACTAGCTATGTGAAAATTGACCTGAAAGGAATATGACAACCAATTTTTCATCCCACTTTTGACCTAAACATTTCATGACTTCTACTACTAGCAGAACAACAGTGTATAGAATTTCAATACTTATTGTACCTTGAGGGAGCAATTTAGTAGTTTAACGCGTATTTCCACCATTCATCACAGTTTAATTTTAGCTTGCACTTAAATCCCCTTAACCCTTAAATTGATTTCGTCCGTTTTAAAGGACATAGTATTTATACACATGCTGGCGCTGTTACAGTAGACCTAGGCATTGCCAATTGGTATATTAGGAAGGTACTAGCTATGTCGTTCAAGTACATGCAGGTTCCGTTAGCGAAGCGAAGTACAGTCGCGAATGGTGACCATTTGAAATTTGCAAAAAACGGATCTTTTGACTCTCCTGATAAAATTGGTTATAACTGTAAGTATTTTGGCTATTTTGCTTATAATGTTATATTATTAGTTAGAGTACGATTGTAAGTATAGTATTTTGACATAATTTTTACATATTTTACAATATTTGTATTAAAAATCTTAGTTTGTTTATGATGTCCCATAAAACGGACGTTGACAACTTGGAGTATACACTAGGGTATTCTTCACATGTCCTATGTAACGGACGTTGCCAATAAGACCCTCCATTTTCAACGTCATCATTTTCATATATTGTTCTCTATTTTTATTATATTTTACAGGAGCATGACTTGGCACTCAATAAAAAATTCCCTCACTACCTCTGGCGGAAGCTGAAGAGTCTGGCGTTGAGTTGAGATGACGATTTCGAAGGAAATGTAGACCTACGGGAGTGATTTCACTATGATAACAGTGTCAATCACTTACTCCCAGCACCATACCTCCGGAATTATATGACATATTGATTTGAGACACAATGAAGACCCAAAAAGTCAGAATTTTTACCATCAACAAAATATTATTGCTGCAGAATTACAGCCATTACATGCGGTGCGAGATGAATCTTCCCTACTTCTCAGTAGTTCTTCAGCCACAGTATCATGTTACTTGCCAGAAATACCACCCAATATTTGAAAATTTAAATAATAATACCTTACAAATTAAAAAAACTGGCAGCAAATGGATATATATGCCAAAGAATCCAAAAAAAAGCGATTTAAATTTCCTGTTTGTTTTGGTACTTCAGGCATGGTATACGACTTCTTTGCATACGATGAAGCAAACACATTACAATCTGTACAATTTAGTGAATGGGAAGAGGACTTTCTTGGATTATTAGAATAAGTTCTCAGGCTATGTAATACTATTTCTATTCCAATTCTTAGCATATTCTTATGCTGTGACTTTAGATAGTGTCGTTTTTTAAAATCCATTATTTTTAACGATATCGTTAAAGTTTTAACCAATATTTTAAGACAGATGTTTGAAAAGCTTATACTAGATCGTCAATAATTATAATTTGATAATAATTTTGAATTACAGAGTTGAAAATGTGCATTGTATATATGAACCATGGTTGCAGGAATAATGTGCAATGTCCGTTATATGTGACGGTTCGAACATGTACATGTAATTGGCAATGTCCGTTTTATGTGACATAGTGAAAACAATAGAAAAAATTAAAATTTTTTAAAATTTTTTTCATTTTCCTCTTTTCTATCCTAATTCCAACACATCCTCCAAATTTGGACATTATACACACAAGTTATCTAGGGGTGACAATTTAAGGGTTAAGTAGTTAATGTAACGAGGGGGACGTCATCGCCGACTACAATTTTAGCATTCACTTGGTATGGTGGGCAGAGCAGTGTTGCTCTTACTAAATATTACTATTATGACAAAATAGGAGCAGAGAATATTCTGTTTTGTCTTGTTTTATTTGAAGCGAGTATTATACATTCAGAAATTAAAGGATTTTAAGGATTTTACACATCATGACCAATTGGTCAATTGACCATGCTTACGGTAAGTTTTCGAAACATTGGGATAAATAATATAATTAATAAATCGCGTTTAAAATCCGTTAAAACTCGTTTCATTTTCAAATTAAGAGCAGAATTAAACTCTAAAACTTCTTGTACCTTATTCAAATTCAAATATCGATTGCCATCGGTATCTGTTCTTTGAAGCGTATGTGTGTACGGTTACTGTTTGTGGTTAAATGTAGATCTAGACCTCAATTCAGTATGTAAGTTCTGAATGTATTCTGAGTTTTAAGTAGAAATTTAAAATGAAAATTCTGAATACATTTCAAAATCGAACCAATAATTAGTTTTTGTTAATATTTATAATACTATTTATGGTTTAAATATTGTTAATATTTCGTTACTATCATTACCTGTTAATTACTTGTTATGAAATAAATAAATTACACTTATACAATAATTATAATAAATAGTAAGTAAAGTAACAATTTCCGAAACGTTACCTCGACCATAAAACCATTCACGTGAAAAGCCAATTTATTTGCGATTAGTACATTTACTCTACAAGCTTTCTAAAGTGCTAATATCCTTATAAATTTAAGTTAAACTGCTAGTTTCTGGTCAACATCGGCAGGAGAAGCCAGATGTACAGAAATATCAAAACTTTAAAATTATTAAAATATAACTTTTTGTAATTCTGAGTATTGATAACGATGGTTGGACTTTGCCCACATCAAACCAGTCCAGTTAAAATCGAATCTCAGACACAAATATGAATTCAAAAATATAATGTAATATATACGTAAAAAAAAATAATTTTGAATGATAGAAATATTTGCTGACACAAGAAACTCAAAGTAGAGACAGCGGTAAAAAGTTTTAACTAAAACAATAAGTGATAACTTTTGAAACAATAATCGTTAAACAATATAAGTTAAGTTTCAATATAATCTATGCATATAAACTCTTCCGGGATATAGGTATGTATTATTAATTACATTGAGTGCGTTAATCAACCACAATTAGATTAAAACACGCTATGTTCTTATTATTGGAATTGCGTGGAATTTAAACAAAGCCATTATTAAATATAGACGATGACGATGAGATAAATCGTTCTAGGAAATAAATTTTAATTCTATTACACGTATTTTACTTATACGAATTATCTTATAAAGCATTTTCATACGGTTTTTTGAAACTTTTTTTTACTTTTTATTGATATTGAAGGAACATTTGTAGGTGTAATTTTGACTTTATAAATGATATCTATTTTTAACCGGCTTCCATAAGAAGGCGGAAGTTTCCAATTTGTAGCGTTTTGTGTTTATAAAAAATGCCTGAAACCCGCATTATGGGTGATTATGGTTAAATGATTACAATCTAATTTAATAAAATTGTAGAGCTTTTTTTGCTTATTTTACTTCCATTTTATACATAAAAATAAATTATTAGGCTATATTTTTTTTAAATAGTAATTTTCTTGATCAGTTTATGAGTTATTGTAAACATAAACCCTCATAAACCTAATCTAATTTTATCCTGTTGCCAAAATAATTTTTAACTTCAGCATTTGAATTTAAAAGAAAGGACTTTATTAAAAGCGGTCAATTCACATACATAAAGAAAATCAGGTACATAATGAGTGCGTTATCGGCCTCGAAAGTACTCATTACTCATTTCGTGATTCAAAAATATAACTTATATACACATGAGTCTCTAAGTATAGATACAGTAGTCGTTAAATATTGCAAGTTACGTTTTGCATACATGCTGTGAGTA
The DNA here is from genome assembly GCA_907164685.1 of Colias eurytheme. Classification (NCBI taxonomy): domain Eukaryota; kingdom Metazoa; phylum Arthropoda; class Insecta; order Lepidoptera; family Pieridae; genus Colias; species Colias eurytheme. Next base: position 5,158 of record CAJQZN010034450.1, on the reverse strand, counting down.
CTTTTTGTTATACATACATACAATTTAAATAAATAACAAATACGCTAAATTATTTAAACTAACATTTACACATATATAAATGAATTATTTACATAATAAAGTAGCAATTAAGATTCGCTATTTGATCCGACCGCCCACATGAAAATATAAAAATTGGAAAGCGAAACGACTTTCACGCGCCTGAAAGATTTTGTCAGGTGTAAATATAATTTCACGTGCAATCAATTCATTCTTTATCATATATTATCATTTATCTACTTTTTAGCAGCTTTCTCTTACTAATCTTATGTAAGTGTAAACATGTATTATGTATTTTCATCTTCTTTTTGGGAAATGTGAATGATGCATTTTATTCATTCTAAATTTATTTTATTTTTACATATCTTCGTGAACTTTACGCCGAAGCCTTAAACATGTATAAAGTAGGTAAGACATTGTAATTCAACCCAGGCCTGATAAATTGTAACACTCCGACAAGAAGAAGGTAAACCTCCTGAGATATAGAGTAAATAAGATAAAAATCACATAAAAATGCATCTGCAAACAATGAACGTGCAAAGGTAGGTAAAATGCACTTACCTCTTGACCAACCATCAAAATGACATTTTTTACAAAGCTATTTACACAACTTAGCCTTTAAATAGCAATTCATATTTAAAGCCTGACCCTGATATATATATTATATCGTCGCAATTGCCTGATAAATACAAATTCAAATTCTGTTACATTTTATTATCAAAATAGTCATATTATGTATGTAAATTTTTATACACGGTTGAAGTATGTGACGAGCATATATGCGATAAGGAAACTATGCCACTTTTCCTTTTGGGAAGACGGGCTTGTCCTTCGTTGACCTCAAGAGGGTAACGAAGAGCAAGGACTGACAGCTAATGGCTATGACGGAAGACTCGATGAAGGAAGAGAACTATTTCCTTGACTTGTTTAGTAACTTTTGATTCATCAACAACAAAATCTTAACTGCCTATCCGCTGCGGCTTCATCTGCGTAAACTTTTCATCTACTATTTCAACCCTTTTATTATATCAACCACTATATTTCGCGATAAAACTATCTATGTCCTTTACCATTGTCCACTCTGTGTAACAAATTTCATTAAAATTGATTCAGTATTTTACCCGTGTTAGAGACACACACACAGCTAGAGTCACTTTTACATTTTAATATGAGTATAAGATCGTGTATTTTATATCATCCACTTCTACAATATTAGTTGCAACTCAGACCAGTATTGAATCCATAAATCACCTGATTGGCCGAGTATGCATTAGGAGATGTCACACATCGGCGAACCATCGAGATTCTAGGACATACCGTTTTCATCACGAGATTTTCCATTACTTGTTTGAACAGTGATTGGCAAGCGGTAAATAAATTCAAAAACTTTTTAAAACTGAATACGAGTTTAACTTTATTTATATTCTAAAACTTTCATATGAAAATTAATAATATAAAATAATTAATTCTGATCATTATTTCTTTAGCGATACGAAGCAGAATGTAGCGTAGCGTGTAAGTTTTATTGTTTGCTTTAATTTTGTTTTGTATTTCAAATTAACATTTGCACAAATGCATATGGATGTTTATTTTTAGAATGCTTATTAAAATTTCAAGCTGAAACACGTATATATTTGCTACAACTTCTGTTTTTCTGGAAATTTTGATGATATACACAGATAATAAATGCACTCGATCGTGTTTTAAAATTTTTCAACAGCTAAAGTGTTTATAGAAATCAATTTATATGTTTTATTGAGTAGCTATATGAAATTAATCCAAAAAATACTTGAATGCCCATGAAATGCCACACTGCTTTCATATTGCAAAATCAAAATACTCAAACATGCCCAAAAACTCAACATAATATGGTCATACAACAATAAAATAATTTCAACAGAACAAACTAAAAAATCAAGTAAGAGAATTGCGGCAAACCTTTCTCCAAACGTTTGGAATTTGAAATCATCATTATAAAAGGATTGATTCGCAATCGAGTACAATTTCGCCGAGTCAATTGCGAGATTAATGTCTCTTTAAATGACTCTGTGGAAATGTGCATCAAAGCAGGTGCGGCTGAGACTCGGACCTCCAGTTATGGTGTTTCAATTAATTCGCTTTTGACCGACGCACCCGGTCGTTACACTCCGACAAGGCTGTAGAGCAGCCTAGAAGCGGTTTCGATAAACCTGACGTGAATACATTGGGATCATCAGCATATGCGTCGAATTTCAATGGAATTGCACTTTTGGATTGTTTTGAAATCTGTGTTTTAAGTTATAATTAACAAAACGAACTGCTAAGTCTGTAAGCTGCGAAAGAACTTCACCTTTTTTTTTATTAGGTAAAGTAGGATTTTATCATTGGCAGAATATTGTTTTCATCAATATAATTAATGCTATATTAAGTTCATTATATTCTCTTCCAGTATATTTAAACCTCACATCATTGACGTGCGTGTTTCGTCATAATCGGAACCTTTGATCGACGTCTTCCAATTCTCAGACGAAACGCTTTAAGGCAGGTTCGCAAAAGTGGCATTTTTCTTAAAAGACCACTTTTTTGAGTACTTCGAAGTCTTTGCTATATAGATAAACCATTTACATAAAAACGCAAAGGCATTTACACCCTTCGCCTTTCGAATAAACACAACGAGAATTGAAATTCACAAATTCACATAAAACTCAAAAACTTTAATATATTGAAAAAAATATATTACAATTTAAGCTGTTTTGGTATATTGTAAGAAAAGTTGTTGTTGACCTATGACTAAAATGGAATTTGTTGGTAGTAACAAATTAAAATTAAACTAAAATAAAGGATGCTAACAGAACTAGTTAGCTTGCAGAAAGTACTATCTAATAATTATAATAAGTTACGTGTTCGCCACGCAACATAGGTTCCTTTCGTTATTAAAGACAAGTCTTTCTGGCTTATTTATGGTTTACTGACTAATATTAATTATGTCTGAGATTTCCGTACTAGGAGTTCCTGGTTTGAACTTGCAATCCCTTCCGCTTTGACCAAGAGATAACACTAGGGACGAAAATCGAAAACAAAGAAATCAGTGTCTTAAAATTAAAAAAATTACGAGGTAACTGGCAGGTTTGTGCGGATAAAAATAATGTACGCATTCCATTGCCTTTTTAATAAATCATGAATATTATCTTGCAGATTTATACTCATATAAAATGAAAAGCATGAACAATTTTTTGCTGAGTTGAAGATCTGCAATTACTTAATGTTTGACCGTTAGACTGAGGCATCCGACTGGTCAAGTTTTTACGATACCTCGCTGCGGTACCTGCCTAGACTATGCGACGTTGATTCCTTTTCTTAAAGTTTCACAACAACAAAAAATAAGATTTACGAGTTTTACTAAAAAGAAAGAAGACGAATTAGAGATTAGATGTGTTGCAGTAACACAATATAATAGCTGTTCCTAACCCTTTAAAAAATAGGTTCTAGTTGTTAATAACTAAATTGATTGTAAGTCCCAAAATATGCTTGCTATTAGTTTTAAGGTTTAACAAAAAAAAATTAACCGACTAAGTAATACTAATAATAATTATAATACGGGCGAAGGGATGTGACGACCCCATCGCCCACGGTTGGAATATCTATTGTCTACGTGACAATAGATATTCCACCCGTGCAATCAGTCAACTCGCAGGACACCTTGTGGCGGGGTGTCGGGGAGTAGCGACCCCGCGGGAACCGAGTGCTCCCGGGGGAGGCCCCTGTCTTCATCTCCGGCTCGCCTTCACCGGCCGGTCGGAGTGAAGCCTGACGAGGACAGGACCCCCACCTCTGGCTTGCCTTAACCGGCCGGCCAGAGTGGAGTCGCGAGAGCTTTTAGCTCGAAGGGTGGATGCGAAGCGTAAGTGGCGAGTGGGCACGTGATGCTGGACCCTCAGGGAGCGCGTGATCGTAGTTTAAAGTCCAGGGACGCCTCTCCACCCTTAGCTGCTCACAATATGTTGCCCCCTTGTCGCACTATTGCAGCGACTTATTTCGGGGGCCCATACAGTGAGAGGGCGAGTCACCACCTGCCAACATATTTTTACTTTCTTTTAGTAGAAAGGCAGGTGCCATAGTTTCCCATAGTCCTCAGTACCAGTCCATTTAGCATCCCAATCCATAGCCCAATCATTAAATTTCCATACCCTGCAATAGTCCTACATCGGCCGCGGACTGCCCAGGGCTGTATCTCTATAGTGCAGTCATGGGCAGGCTGCGGCTGGTGTCCCACAACACATTAAAATTCTCGAAAGGGCCTCTGCGTGTTGGATCCGTGTCCCCACGTAAGCCTTCCAAAGATCCGGGTACTGTCCTTCTGGTGGTACCCGAGTATTATGGAAATGAGAATTATAATACAGTATTTTCCTAGTTTCATTGATTCAATACTAAGTATTAACTACCAGCCAATTGAACAGGAACCTCCCAAGGAAGCGCGCTCTATGTAAGCCACATCTCAGCTTACCAGAAAGCGCTCAATATAGCCTATATTGAGCGCTTTCCTATTGAACAATAAAAATAATTAAAAAAGGAACAAAGCCAATAAAAATTGTGCCCATGTAAAATTAGATATGCATATTATTATTCAAAGAACCATCTTCAAGACTCAACGGGCTATAAAATTTACACTAAAACGAAATGTTAGCAAGTAGAAACTAGAAAGTCTGCGCAGACGCAACAAATATTAAGTCAATAGAGAATACAAACAACTATTTCGAAAGAAATATCGGCATTATTAAGTATAATGAGATGATTTAAAACGAATACGATTATATCTGTTATTTTTACAATGACGTCAATAGTTTATCGGGGTCGTTCATCCCAACCTCTACATAGCTTATTTAGTAATTAATTTCACAATGATTATAATTATATCCTACCCTATCGTAATTCTACGATATTTACTATCTTTTTATGCCAATTTTGAAATTTTTATCTTCCTCTTTAATAATGTATCAACGAGGGTATTACTGTACTTTTTATTTTAGCAGTTAGCACCACTTTTTAATTAGATTATTAAGTTAATATTATATTATAAAATAATTTGGAAAATCCAAAAGTGCACGCCTCATAATTTTTTTTTAATAAATATTTATTAATTATTATTTTTGTTTATTTAATA
>CAJQZN010034445.1:0-17872 GCA_907164685.1 Colias eurytheme | reverse complement strand
TGAATGAACGAACGAATGAATAATTCGGTTAGTGAGATAGGTAAATAATTGAATAATTTTTTATGCGTTTTGTAATTTTTATGTGCTTTAGTAGGTATAAGTAAAGCCCACTAAGGAAGGTATAAAATTAATATGAAGGTAGTTATTTGATATTGACATCACATACATATTTTCAATGATGTCGAAATCAGTCTCTACTCTCTACATGGCACAAGAAACCAAAGAAAGTAGGGATATTAGAAAAAAATAACACGAAAGAGTATATAATTCATTTAATGGCACATTAAACATTTATAAATGCAGCTTATAACTAAAGCCCTTAATTAATATTATATTTGACTATTTTAATTCATTTCAATAAGCAACCTTCTGTTTCTTCCTCTAATTACATAATTAACATGACGGCTTATTATCGATAGAAAGAAAGGAACAAAAGTGTTATTAAATATATCTATAACTTTCTAATTGAGCTAGGTTTGTTATATGTACTTATAAGAATTTCACTAATATCACTTTTTGTCAATGCTTCCTTCTTTTAGGTTTGAAAAATGTGTAGACATCATGCGCAGTGCTGGCTATGTTTATTGCTCGTAATCCTTTTCCCTGAAACAAATATTTCAAATGAAAAGAGTACCTATAATGTTAGCAAAATTCATGTGATCATTTCATTTTATTGGTTTTACTACATACAATAATTTTTTAATAAAGGTACTATAATATTATCAATAACAAGATTTTATCTTGTATGTTGTGTTATTGTTATTGTATTACCTATTTAGGTATAATTATGTTAAGCTCTTACTTATTCATAATTGGATATGTACTGTTGGTAGACAAATTTAAAATAACTTAATATTTTTTGAATAAATATTAAAATAAATATGTCGTCTATTAAACTTTTAAAAACAAATATTTAAAGTAACCTTAATGTCCTTATAACTAAGGTTACGGCAAATAAATGAAAAAGTTAGTTCGTCGAGACAAAGCAAAACAGAATTTTAATTATTTTAATTAATACTCACAACAACTTGCGCGCCTTTTTTGATAGCGTTTATCGGTATTTTCCCCGGCCTTGCTTCATTTGAACTTATTGTTAGGAACACACACAAAAACAAGAAAAAAATCTTCCCGAAATTCATTGTTAAATTATATACGTTTAAAATATGCGTGTAAATGAGATGAATTCATAATTCAGAGTTATTATATACTTGTTTTTATCATATTATCGTAATGGGTATTCACCGTGCCCGGAGATCCCGGTACTTCACAAAACTAAACAATGATAAAAATAAACTGGTTATTCATTATGTTTGCTTTTTGGTGAGTGTGTGCTTATTTATGTGTACGTAAAAGGAGTGTTCTAAATAATATGTAACTAATCACAATATGTAAGCTAACAAAGAGTTCTTATTTAAATGCAATTTTTAATATTGTTATTTTAAAATAATAGTAATATTAAATAGTATGTTTTCAGGATTTATGGATACGGTGAATGATTTTTTATTATATTATGAGATCCTATCGGATTCAAAAAACCTTGTTTCTATATTCAATTTTATTATTTCTTTAATTAAAAAAAAAATCATAATCACATACACACACAGTTAACTTATATTAATGGAAAACAATGACAATATATCTGAAAGTTTTAAAACTAAAATCCCCTACACCCGAGTTGTTACATTTCTCATTATCATGCTGTTGACGTCACAACTACGTGTCCTCACTAATGAGTGTTCACTATTTGTTTATTAATTCTTTATTAATTTATATAACAAATATTTTTATGCGCACTTACATTATAGATTATCTGAAGTATTAATAATAGTTTTGAAATGTAATTTTTAGTTTAGATTCAGTTATGCGATAAATTGTAAAGTTTTTTTTAAAATATCAACAATGTGGAATTTAGCTCGTTATCAAATTATTAGCCACTAGCAAACCGGGCGAACTCCGTTTCGCCACCAGATACATCTTTTCTTTGCTATAGTATAAACCTCACGGAGCCCGAGACCTTTCCAACGAATGCAAAACCGTGGAAATCGGTTCGTGCATTCTGGAGCTATAGCGTCAGGAAGGAAAACCCGACTTATTTTTATAGTATAAGATGAAAATCCATGGAGGGTTGTCGCGTAAGAATAACAGGACAGTTCTTTGGCATATTATGATAATATATAATATTATGTATATGTAGTTAGATGTAAGTAACATGTAATGTAAAATTATATTGTATATGGACATGACTTTAAAAGAGCAACTATGAAGTTTCTTGCCGGTTCTTCTCCATAGATACTGCTTTCCGAATCGGTGGTAAATTTAAAGAATGTAATGACGATTCAAAAGTGCTTCTGGAAGAAGTCTAATTGAATAAATAAATGTTTGAGATTGAGTATAGTAGATTTATTAATAATCTGGATTTGTTTTATTACTCCCATAAAGTTGAGGCACTATGAATACAATTCATAAAATTACCTTACAATTTAATAACTTGATTAATAGTAAATTGATTATAGTATTTAGTTAGTCGTTTGATAATATTATTATAAACATAAAACAGCATATTATTGTCGTTTAGTAAATTAACTACAATATAATATGCGTAGTTTGTAGGTACACCAACATTAGGCAAAATAATAATTATTTTTGTTGCATTTTAATGATGGCGTGTTTTATTATATAATCAACTGAAGTCATTAGGGGTCATTAGTCTAAACATTACAATATAAAAGGCAGTTTAATTAATAAATTGGAAGTTGATAATATGTATACTTAGTCAAAACGTCATGCTATATCATCCATACTAACATTATAAATGCGAAAGTAACTCTGTCTGTTATTCAATCACGCCTAAACTAAGGTTGGGTCACAGACATGGTTGGGTCGCCTAAGATCGGACGCATATGCCGAAAATTTTATACGTACTGTATTTTTTATTTTATTTCTCATGATTCGATGTCGTTTTTCTGTTGCGGTCAACTGTAAATTGATGACAAAGAAATATTGTTTAACCCCTAATTTTTTGGTTTGCGTAGATGCTATCTATCTAAGCAAATTTAGAGCCTAAAAAGCAGACTTTTTTCGACTTACCATAGTGAAGAAAATAACAGTTCGGCCGAAGATCGGACTATGTAGTATCTTCACTTCTATGCGTTTAATAATAATGTTAACATTAGGAAAACATCCGGACTTACGTCCATACATTGAGCATCAATGATTGAGTCAGGAAATTCCTCAAAAAATTTGACAAAGAAGTTTTTTTTTTTTTTATTGCGTTTTTTTAGTCCGGTCTTCCCTCCTCATCCTAATTAAGTTTCTCAAACTTTTATCCTCCGTGTTCTAGGACTAAATAATGAAAATGTACCTAAGGTCTGATAGTCATAGCGTCATTGGATAGTTAAATATATTAAAAGTTAATAATTATTGCGCATTATTGCATAAGGCGCAGTCAAGAGCTAAACTTCGGTCCGATCTTCGGCATTGGGAGGGAAGATCGGATCTTGGGTTGTGAACGTCCTAGGCGTAATCAAAGTATACAGATGGAAAGAGGATTCGCTAATTCTGCCCCAAAATAATTAATTACATTATTTCAATGAAAGTACTCTCCACAATGAGCCATCAAAATTTTGTAGGTAAGATCGGATCGACGATTTTCGCCACAAAATACACCTTTTCTGCTGAATCACCTGTGTACACGTCCCGTCTGGTCGCTGGCCGGCCGCAGAGTGAAGAGAGGGGCAGAACAAAATGGCGGATCTAGTAGTGTTGGTAGCAGTAGAGAATATTGCCTAGTTTGCGAGTTATTCCATGCATCCGATCTTATGTCACATCCGATCTTAGGCGACCCAACCTTACTGAACCAATTTGCATGAAATTTGGTATGGAGATATTTTGATACCCTAGAAAGGACATAGGCTATTTAGCCTTTTATTGCGAAATATGTACCACGGGCGAAGCCGGGGCGGACCACTAGTTCTCTATAAAATAATAATATGTTTAAATTATGGCATAGAATCCTAAGCTTATTTTTGTTTCACCTCATAATATAAATAAAAAGTATAATAACTGTTTTAAATTATTTATTACATTGATACATCAATAATTACAAATACTGGACATTAATTATGTTATAAAAATAAAGAATTAAGATAATACTAAAGCGATTACACGATGAATTCGTGTATTGTAATACTGAAATGGGTTAATTTTGACTATTTTTTATAAGATTTTAATGTCTTCTATTTTTTAAATGTTCGTATACTTCATGGGCCGTTCCTGCTGCGCCGAGAACGCCAAAACCCTTTTTCTGAAAAAAAAAATATTATTATTTTTAATTGCCTTACAATAAAATATACTTAATGCTAAGTCTTTTTCTTCTTTATATCTAAAATAATAATAAGTATCTACATTATGTAAGAAAATACAATCGACTCATATTTCCGTAAAATTAAAAGGTTCTTTGAAATAGATAGTTTCATGCCATCTTCTCAGAACCCAGAAGAAGCTGTTTTCGGAAATGGTGAAACTTAATGACAAGTATATTTTTATGTATTATGGCTATTCAAGCCTTTTTAGAGTAGTATTTAATTAAATAAATATTTGACATTTAACAAAAATAAATGTTTAAATTTGATTTTATACAAAAATTAAGTATATAATATGTATTATTTTGGGTGTGCTTCAATCATATAAATCGAATGAAATTTAAAAAACGTTACCTATTGCTTTTTATTATTAATGAATATTTGGATATTATATAAATAAATATTCCTTATAATAAGTCTCTATTCAATTAAAAATTCCACGGCTATTGACATTGTCCACTAAAATATTTTAAGGACCAAGAACGCTTTTTGAAAATTATTTACACAGATATATTAAATGCAACGTAATAATATATATAATGCAACATACCCAAGATATTATTAATATAGAAAAATGTTAAAAAAATGAATATAAGATTATACTTACAAGAACATGGCCGCCTTTCCTAATAGCGTTGACGTTAACTTTTGGCGCGCTTTCTGCAGAGCGCGCGAAAAACGAGAGCACCGCCATTACGACCAACATAAACAGACCTGTCAGCTTCATGTTTACTTTATAAACTTTTAAAATAGTAAATATACTAAAAGTAGTCGCTGTTCTGACTTACAAGAACTGAGTGACTTTAAAATTACAATGCTGGTTTATATATTGTAAATTTTACATTAGTTATGCATTACCAATACTAATAAGATGGGTTTCCCCACACTAGTTTACATTAGCACCATAATTTGGTTTTCTCCTTTTGAAACATTTGTAAAGGATAATGTTTTTATTGTTTTCTTATATTTGATGGGGTAAATTTGATAAGTAAGAACAATTTCCTTAAATTTGGTAGCGATATCTGGAATAAATATTGTGCTTGTTAAAGTTATGTATTATTTTTGTTGTGTCACTTTATACGAAAATGAGTTTTAGTATATTGATGTAGTTTTTATCATTATAGAAACTTAAGCATGGGCATGCTACAAGCTTTTAGAAGTCAGTAGATAAGGAATTATTTCATTAAAGTTCATGGACTTTGGGGTCGGATCTTATACAACGAAAATATAGTAGTATAGTATATAGTTATCGAATTATGAACGAAAAACGAAGTGCCGTTTGTCTTAATTTATTAAAAACTGACGATATTTTTATGAACTTTATTTTTAGCAGTTTTTTCAATGTATTGCAATATATAATCTAGTATCATATTAAATTTTATCTTTGGTAATAGGTATATGATGACGATTACGGAATACAGACTAAAACATGCTAAATCCCCGAAACCAAAATATATATTACTACGCATTATTTAAATGTATAACTATAACAGTTTTACTATCACATAAAAGTTAAAGATTAAATTTAATTTTACACGATAAAAGGTGCACTTTACTTGTCCTATAAAATTACGTTAAAATATCAAATGAAATAGTACCTACAATTGTAGGGCTTTTCGCGCCCTTGAATAGCGTTAGCTACTAGGTACCTATTAAGTATTCTGTGCTTGTATATTGCTAATGCTAAAAGTACTTAATTATTTTATGATAGTGGTTCTTAGTATTTTTTAAGAGCTGTTTAATCCAACTTATCATCACTACATAGTATAAAACAAAGTCGCTTTCTCTGTCCCTATATGTATGCTTAAATCTTTAAAACTACGCAACGGATTTTGATGCGTTTTTTTTAATAGAACGTGTGACGGTGTGATTCAAGGAAGGTTTAAGGTTTAATTTATTCGGTTTTAGACAAAGCGGGCGAAGCCGCGGGCGGTAAGCTAGTTATCAATAAAAGATAATTTTTTCGATTGTTTATATTATTTTATTTGACAGCTCTACTTACATACACACTACAGAGTGACTTTGGCGTTCATTATAATATATTAAATCTTATAAGATAAACTTTTGTCTTATTATAGCCACACCGAGAGTTATATACTTAAGTTTAGTTTTTTGTTTACAAGTACATAATATCTATACTTAATAGATATTAATAGCTGAAGAGTTTGTTTGTTTGAACGCGCTAATCTCAAGAACTACTGTCCGATTTGAAAAGATATTTCGGTATTGGACAGCCCATTTTATCGAGGAAGGCTATAATAGGCTATAATATTATCATGCTAAGACCAACAAATGCGGAGCCACGCGGGTGAAACCGCGGAGCACAGCTAGTGTTTAATGTAATTAAAATACATTGGGTAATTTATGACGACAATTAGTAATTATTATTAGCTTTAGAGACTCGTGTGCACTGATAACAATATTCTATTTTTGTGTAAGTTATATAACTTAATAAGCACCCATATTATTTTGTTTTAAGATAGAAAATAAATAAAATAACAATAAATATGGCTCATAAAGCTGTTACGTAGTAACTTACTTAAGAGCGCATATTCTATTTAACGCAAGTCAAAAACTCCGCGATCTATTACGATAGATCGCGGCTTGCGCTATCCTTTTACTATGAACAGCATAGGTCCGCAGGAGAGCGCCGAGCAACATGTCCTCTCTCTGGAAAGGCTCGCTGCCGACTGATTTTAATCGGGTCGCGCGCAGTGTTTTATAGTACTTTAAAAAAATTTGTAGAAAAATAATAGAGGTACCTTAGTTGATTTTTTAAATTTTATCTTATAAGTAAGACATTCTTTTATTGCAATATGTATAAATTATATTCAATAAAGTCAAATATCTTGGTGAAAATAATCATTTTGTCGACTATAATTTCTAAAAAAATTCACATTGTTCGGATTTTAATTTCGTAAGTTAGGAGTCCAAAATAAAAAAATCTTTTAACTAACTATTTTAATAAGGATTTTTGCAGTTAGTTAAAAATAATTGTGTGTTAGATCTGTCAGCAATTTCAGATATTTTTAGCTTCGAAATTGACACTAAAAGTGAAATCAAGTAATCATCGGCTCAGTTATCTTGATGGTATTCAGAAATACTGTATTAATTGAAAAAAACTCTTAACTAACTACATAGACAATAAAATTTCCTAAAATTATTAGTAATTCATATGTTTGTAAGATAAGTGGTTGATGGACAATCTGGTTTGAAAAATCACATATTTGAGCCAAACAGCGCACGGACCGCGTAAACCCTCTTAATCTGTGATAAGGGGAGTTTAAAAAATTAAGACAAATTTTGTTAAAAAAATGTTAATAAATATGGTTGAAAATATGAAATAATGCGTAGCAGAATAAAATTATTGACTAAAAAAATTAAACGTGTCATAGTAGCACAAATTACACAATGAACATTATTGAATACGTTGAAATTAAAAGAAGAACATAGTTTTTATAACAAGTTTATTGAGGTAGAAAGTATTATCCAACAATATTATAGTGGTTGTTGATTTTACAATAAAATTAGACATTAATATTATCTATATACATTCTGATCATAATATAATTTTAATGATGTCTATTTTTAACATGTTGGTAGACCTCATGGGCTGTGCCGGCTGCGCTGAGTACTCCGAAGCCTTTTCTCTGTAAGGGAATAAAAAAATATGTTAGCTTTTATCCAAAAACTTTGACAATGATGTTGTTTAAACGCTAAAGTATACACTTAGTAGGTATTGTGGACTAATGAGTCCACCAGTTATGTAATAAATAAACAAAAATACAAATTACACATGAATAAATGATTACAGAATTTTATTTTTAATCATCAATCGGAACTACTTTTTATTCCAAAAAAGTATACTTAATTCAATTACTGAAATAATACTCACAATAACATGGCCGCCCTTTTTAATAGCGTTGACGTTAACTTTTGGCGCGCTTTCTGCAGAGCGCGCGAAAAGCGAGAGCACCGCCATTACGATCAACATAAACAGACCTGTCAGCTTCATGTTTAATAATTAATAATTATTTAGTGTATTGAATAACTTCGACTTCCAAACTGCGAATGATGTCTGCTTAGCTAGTTCGCAGTATATAAGTAGAAAATTTCTACGCATTACCAATATTAATAAGCTGGGTTTTCCATTATAGTGACGAATTGGTAAGTGGCTTCAAGCCCTTTTGTAAACTAGAGGGAAAATCAAACATTCCTTTTGTTACTTAATGAGTTTTATGGAAAATAGAAACATAGTAAAACCGATTATTTATTAATAAATAAATAAAACAATAAAATATCCAAATATCCTTTATTGAATTATTATGTACATTAATGGACGACTAAGATCCGTTAGGTAAAAATAAAAATACAAGAGTTACATTACATTACACAGTATGTATGGATAAAATATTTTGTCGTTGCAAGTAAACTGTGAAGAACGGGTTTGGCTTAAATTTAATGCAAATCGATTATAATAATTTTTATGAAGCTTTTGCTAACATAATGCCAGATACGATAAATAATTAAATAATTAATTAAATTAAGTACCTACATTATTATGCCTACTTACCTACTTTACATTTTTTTGGCATTTTATTCTATCCAAATGGAAATCGATTCCTACTAATCCATACTAATATTATAAATGCGAAAATAACTCTGTCTGTCTGTCTGTTACTCAATCACGCCTAAACTACTGAACCAATTTTTATGAAATTTGATATGAAGATATTTTAATACCCGAGAAAGGACATATCACATAAGCTACTTTTTATCCGGGGAAAATGACGCAATCCCGGAAATCCCACAGGAACGGGAACTATGCGGGTTTTTCATTGACGGCGCGGGCGAAGCCGCGGGCGGAAAACTAGTACATTATAAATGCGAAAATTTGTGAGGATGTGTGTGTGTGTGTGTTTGTCAAAAAATTCAAATCGTTGGAGCTATGTTCGAGCTCCTGCATTTTCAATGTTCCAATTCAATGAAATAAAACCTTTCGGCTTTCTTAATTATTGTAATTTATTTATTTAACTTCACAGTTTACAGATTTATTGACTTAATCTAATTATATTAATCTTAACAATACGCCAATTACGAGTTTTATAATTATTATCTATACTATCTATACTAATATTATAAAGAGGAAAAGTTTGTAAGTATGTATGTATGTATGTATGTATGCTTTTCACACATAAACTACTGGACCGATTTCAAAAATTCTTTCACCATTAGAAAGCTGCATCTTTACTGAGCAACATAGGCTATATTGCATTTTCAAAAAAATTAGAGATCCTTACCAAAAATGCAATAATGTAACCCAAGGTGTAAAAAAATCCTCAATAAAATTTCTGTCATCGCGTGCGCTGCGGAATCTATTGAAGATAGAACAAAAAAATGTTCTACGGTATTATAGAATGGATCAATATCTACAAGAAAGTCCGCGATACCATATGTCCATCTTCAGTAGTTATGTTACTACAACAACTTTTTTACGTTTTCAAAGTAAATAGAAGTGCCGACAGTAATCAAACCATGTTATCCATACACATAATATATAAATCCTTATCCCGTTAAATGATGTTTTAAGACTGTTTCAATACCAGCAAAATACTTTATAAATGAAAAGAATTGGATATTCCATTCAAAAGATATAACGAATTTTAAGTGTCAATCTACAGAAAATAGTAGGTATACTGTTCGAGCAGGCCGTAGTGCGGGGGTCACGGAGGAATTCTATCAATATGCGTCTTGACGGAACACAGTGGGGTCGGTAGGAATCCGACATAACCCACGGCCCCTCCCCCGGAGGCCGTGGGTATCTATGAAAGATTTCCCCACTAAAACAAAAAAAAAATAAAGGCCGTAGTGCGGGACGGGGTAAAGGTGATCTTCATGTGATTAAAAATTAAACCTATAGTCCGACCTATAGTAGACTTTTCACTGTCACGATATCGCTATGTATGCGGGTGAAACCGCAGGGCAGTGCTAGTCGTTTATATATTTAAACAGTAACTTAAAGAGTGGTGAGTTGTGTGTGTGTGGGTGAGTGCGTGTTCATGATTAAAATGTGTTAGGTACGTTTGATTATATTTTAATCACATTAATTTTAAAAGGAAGGCAAGTAATTTTGATATATTAATATTATGTATGAGGTAAACGTTTAGTCTAAATCATCTTCGTAATTAAGTTCCCTCATATTCCCCGAGGGATCCTGGGTTCGATTCGGGTGGAGATGAAGAAAAAAAATGTCTCGGTCTGGCAGGACATATAAGGCTGATCACCTACTTGTCCAGAAATTCGATTAGTGAAACAGATGTATAATGCATCTGCCCCTTACCCCACTAGGGGACATGGGACTTCACATGTTCCCTGTGAGTTGTGATATTACTATTTACTTAATCACTCATATTTAATTTTTTAAATTTTTATGTAGGTACATAGGTACAAGTACAACGATAAACAAACCACATTTTTTTCATTTTACTTATATTTATTTAGTCATGACACAACAAATTAATAAGTTTTAATATAATATATGTATTGTTATCATCCCATATTATCTATCCACTGAAAATGTCATGCAGAGCGTCGAAAGCGCCGAGACCACGACTCTGTAACAAAAAAATCCATTTTATATGAATAATTATTTATAGAAATGTAATTGATAAGAGTTAATGAAAACGCTTTGGTGTATATGTTATAGTCAAAGTCCGATACACAGTCTCTTCGCGGAAGGACTGGTTTATCCTAGGTTTAGCCAAAGCCATCAGGCAATCCCCGAAATACATTTCAATTTCGCCCTTTGCCTGAAGTATTTTTAGTCAAACCCAGGAGCTCCTAACTTTTCAGTCAAACGTCGAAAGTAAATTATTCTGTTTCGGTTTTGGTCTAGTCAATCCTAGAAGCGACTGCAATTCTCGGTCAAACGTTGAAAAATTTCTTAAGATCGAAGATGTGCCTGACGTTCCGCTGTCTCTTAGAGAAATCAGTGCAAAGGATTCAAATTTGGTGGCCAAGGCTTTATAAAATGCCACTGCAATAAAAAATGCTCTTCAAAATTATGCAAATGTAAAAGGTCTAATGTATTGTGCAATTCTAAATGTCATAATGCCTCACCATGCCAGAATAAAGATTAATTTTTCATTTTAATTACCTAAGAAATTATTAAAACAATTAACATCAAAATTTTAAAAATGTTATTTTTTTATACTTAATCTTATACAAACTAACCTCCGTATATTCCAAAGCATTTATTTATTTATTTTATACTTTATTGCACATCGTACAAAAGGCGGGCCTAATGCCACACGGCATTCTCTCAAAGCATCTCAAATATAAAAGTGAAAATCACGTAAGCTGACCAATCAGGTGTCAGAACTGGCAGAGTTAAGCGGTTCTTAAGACTTGAAAGCTGCTTAAATGATAAAATGCTTCCAAATATACGAAGATAAGACACTTCATACCTATATCGGAGTTTGACTCGTCAAACCCCGATTTAATAAAATTGTGTTTTGACGTTTGCCTGACCAAATTAGTCTCTCCCAGGTTTGACGAAAATTGTTTAGTCAAAGGCCGAAAATTTACATTTGTTTGGGCTTTGACTAAGTCATTCAGTCTGACCTGAGGATTGACCAGTCCAACCTAGGAGCGCCGGAGCTTCGGAGTTTGCCTATAACATATACAACAATGAAGAGACATAATTATATCAACAAAAATTATAGTACAATGATAATGTACTCCAAAATATGAACTTATTGCTAAAACGATATTATACTAAGTAGGTACAGAGTAATTGAAAAAGTGAGCAAAACTAAATATGTAGGTATAAGTTTAGATATCTAATCATAAAATTGAATAAAAAGAAATAATTTCCATTACTTCTCTGTTGCAGTTAAAACTAAAACATAGCTCGAGCATTACCTTCAAACACTTATCTGGCTAAAGAAATAAATCGATTATTACTACAATGAAAATTAGAGATTTTATTATTTTATAAACTCCAAAAACTACTTACAACGCCCTTTGCGCCTTTTGCAATATGTCCCCATTTCAACTTTGGCGCCGCTTCGTTTGATCCCATAAGAGCTGTTAATACCACCACTATCATCACGAATAAAGCTGTCAGATTCATGTTTGTTTAAATTTTTTTAGTAAAATCAAATGTATACAAACTCAACTGTTTCGGATATCGAATGATGCTCTATAATAGTCGGCGTGGTATTTAAATACCACGAGCTCATCTCAATTTTCAATTAGCCGTTTAATCAATATTTTATAAATCATCAGAGTCGTTAAAACTATATTATATAAGCGATTAAATTGTTTGTTTCGTTTTATTAATTCTAATTTCTAGTATTAAATAGATTTGCTTTAACGCAGTAATAAATAAACACTATATCTTAACTAACAAGCAGCCTAGCCTTTAGTCTAGCTGGATGGTGAGGTTGACTGTTAATCTAAAAAATATGTCGAGAGCAAACCATCAAATATAAGAAAAATGAAAAAAATCAAGTCAATTTTCAAAAGTTTATTTCAATATTTGTGAAATGATTTTATGTTTTAAAACCATTAATGTGAACACAATGAAAATATGTTCAGCCGGGATTGCATTCGTGACTTCATTCATGACTCATGAACTAATTTTCACAATTAAGTAATTGATTTATAAAATTACTAACCACAACAAATAAAAAGTGTGTTATTTATTTACTTGGGTATTCACAAAATGTAATTGGGAGTAAAAATTATTAACGGCTTTATAACGAGCGATGAGAATCCCAAATTCATTATACAATTATTAATTAATATTATTAAATGACTTAAATACATATTTCATGTTATCAAATGTATCATTGTTTAAATAGTAATCACAGTGATATCACTTGTCATAGAGTTAATTTCATATTGCATTCACAACTCTATATAAATATGAAAGTAATAAATTTATTTGTCGTACTGATGGTGGTGTTAACAGCTCTTATGGGATACAGTGAAGCGGCTCCAGGAATAAATTGGAAATCTATTAAAGAGGGAGGTAAAATTATTATAAGTAGGTAGTTATTATATGCAATAACTTAATTGTTATTATCCTCATTGAAAAAGCACATTAAAGTGTCATTTATTATTTATATGTGCTATTACGGACCCTTTCAATAATTTCATATTTTATCATACCTAATTAAATACCTTTTCATCACTATTATGAGCCATTCAAAAGTTATTTATTTGACAATATCACTAACAAAGTCGTCTTTTCTGTCCCTATATGCCTATGTAGGTAGTTATGTAAAGAATTTTGTCGCGGTTTTTTAATAGATAGAGTGATTCAAGAGGAAGGTTTTAGTATATAATTTGTTAGGTTTTTAGATAAAGTAGGCAAAGCCGCAGGCGGAAACTAGTTTATTGATAAAATAATACCTTATTTTTTTTCAGAAAACCGGGTTGGGCATCGCACGCGGAGTGGGATCTGCGCATAACATGTACGAGCATCACAAACACAAACATAATTAATTCATTATTGTTAATCATGATTATAATTTTAATTCATTATTAATAAATAAATAAATATTTCAATAATTTTTATTTTCCCTGATAACCAAACCATTTTTGTCAAATATGGACACATTTAGGTTTCTATTATTGTACCAAGTAGCGATAAAATAGAAACATAATATTATTTTTTATTTTTATTTATATGCCTTCCACCTTCTTTTGATCTCTTCTTGCTAACTTCGATCCCATTTAATAGATATATAAAAAAAGACGGGTTGCACTCCGGGAGTGCCGGCAGAAGTGAAAACTTGATTATTAACGTTGAGCATGTTTGATATCCACCCTTACACCTTACACATCTTACGCTTTTTCGATCAGGTCACGTGTCCTGACGCGAGTTTAAGATTTTATACCCAACGCCGCTAAAGAAGTTTTCACTTCAAAAATACTGTAATAATTTGTGTTTAAATAGGGTTTACGCTTTTCACGTCTAAAATCGGTGAAGGGCACAGATTGATTTATGAGTCAATTATAAGAGAAAGAAAACACATTATAGATATAATGTTCGACATTTCCCGAGTCGAACGTATAGCCATAAAATATAGCTAGGTAGTAAAAAGTAGGTAAATCTTAAGAGGCATACTCTTTGTTAAAAATTATTTTATATATTTCGATAAAATGAAGATAATACCTACACACACTAGGTAAACTGTAATAAGTGTGTATATAAATTAAAAATACACATTTCATAAATAATAGCTCTCATCTGGTTATCAGGTGGGTGAAGGTCGATTTACTACTGCCTCCTTTACTATAAATATTCTGAAATGCATCATTCTGAAAATACTTTCTACACTGATATCAACTGATATTACACTATTTTCTTTTGTAAAGCATTTACAACTTTATATAAATATGAAAGTAATCAACTTATTCTTCGTACTGATGGTGGTATTATCAGCTCTTATGGGATACAGTGAAGCTGCGCCAGGAATAAAATGGAAAGATGTTAAAAAAGGTGGTAAAATTATTGTAAGTGTACATTTTATACATTACCAACTTACCAATAACTTTATTTCAACAAACATTTTTTTAAACAATTTTTAAGAAAGTTCGTAAACTTTATTAAATAATCCATACAATAAAATAAATATTATACAATAAAATATATATAATAACACCATTGTGTCATAAATATTTTTTAAAAAGCTCCTCCTAGGTATTTTTGTAATTTTTAACATTTATTATCCTAATTCAAACAGAGACAAATTCAACAAATATAAAATCATTAAAATCCGTACAGTCGTTCTTGACTTTTAGGTAAAGAGAGCAATAAAAAAAATAAAATTTCATCAATTTCTAACTCTTATATTTTTATATATTTATAAGATGTTCATAAAATATTATTGTTGATTTGTTTTATAGAAAACTGGGATGGGCCTCGCAAGCGCAGTGGGAACCGCGCATAGCATGTGGCACGAGCATTACAAACACAAACTTAATAATTAATTTTTGTTACGTAATAAATTTTTATAAATAATAATTATTTTAGTATAGGAAATAATCTCTTTTATTTCGTTTCTGTTTTTTTGTCAAAGTTTACCCTTTTAAAACCCCATAAAAGCAGTGTCACCGTCTTTATCAATTTTAAAAAAGGGTTTTTGAAGTGAAAACTTCTTTAGCGGCGTTGAGCACTTTTTCTGTAATGGGTATAAAATCTTAAACTCGCGTCAGGACACGTGACCTGGATCGAAAAAGCGTAAGACGGATTTTTTTTTAGCCCTTATATTCCATGCGTAAGACGGATACCATTCCAAAATATCAAACATGCTCAACGTTAATAATCAAGTTTTCACTTCTGCCGGCACTCCCGGAGTGCAACCCGTCTTTTTTTTCGCATTCTTGCTGGTTAATATTTGGCGTTATAAAAAATTGCAATTTGCAATTAAAATATTATAAACATTTGAAAATAAAAGGGAATATAATAGCTCTTGCAATTAAATGCTACGGAAATAATTTGGTTGAAATTAAATACAGTTTATAGCTTGCATTCTAGAATATCATAATATGATATCCTCATTAATATTAATTATAATAATAATTTTATCCGTTTTGCATTCAGTAGACCAAAATAAAACAGTGTATTTTTCAAATAATATAATATTTATTAAAAAACTTATTTAAGATGTTATTATCCCTGATTAATTAAGTTGTTAGCAGCATCCCAGGCAGATAGCACTCCCAAACCGCGGCTCTGTAACAATAAAATGAATTAATTGAATGATACTATAATTCTCTAACATCGCTGTTATTTGGAAGATGAAACGAAAAAGCGACAATAAAAAAGAGTCGCATAAATTAATAAGATTATTTTCATATGTTAGAAATTGATATAATTTATTTAAATCAAAGCTGGTGCATAATTATTATTAACAGTTGAATTAAAAGTATAATATCATTAGTTGAATAAATACGTCATGAGATGGGAAGCTTACAAGATAGATATAGCATTTTTTATATACTTACAATGCCTCTCCCGCCTTTTTTAACATGTCCCCAACGAAACTTAGGTGACGCTTCGTTGGATCCAATAAGAGCTGTTAGCACCACCACTAACATTATGAATAAAGCTGTTAGTTTCATGATTATTATTTTTTTCTATTTTTTTGGTAAACCCAATTACTGTTTCGGATGTCGAATGATGCTCAATAACACTTACTGTAGTATTTAAGCAACACTCTCATCTCAATTAGGCATTTTAGGTTTCTCCAGTCATTAAAATTATATTAGTTTTTTAGTTAATTATATTTATGCTATGTTTAATATTAAAATCTTTGGGCTTTCTTCTAAAAGCATTTCTGGTAGGGTATAGGGTACAGATTATCATAAATAAAACGAAAAAAAAAAACAAATTAACAAAATTAATACGAAAAGATTTCTTTAAAGAAAAAAGCCAATAAAATGTAACACAACAAAAAAATAAAATAAACGTAGGTACAATAAATGTTCGCATAAACTGTTAAAATAGTTTCATTCAATATGAACATATTAATAATAAATTCAGTTGAAAATGTATTGGAAACATAACAATAAAATCTGAAACAATTTAAAAACTCGTGCGTGTTTTCTGTTATTAAATACACTTCCTAGTATTGAAATTTAAAGAATTTCAGTTACACTTTATATTGAATATATTTTTCTCTTTAAATATTTAAAATATTAACTGATTGCTTTCCGATCATTGTCATTTAAAGCATTGTTTGTCGCTGAAATGATGAAAATACTGGGCACAAATTTTTACACAACCTAGCAGTGAATTTTATTTTTCAATTCGTTATTTGTATGTTTGTATTTATTATCTAGCCTCGGATTTACACTTCATATACACTGCTGATAAAAAATAAAACCCTTCACTACAATAGTTGCAAAGGCACGTGACCCTTATAATCTTATATTATATAAAATTCTCGTGTCACAATGTTAGTCTGCATACTCCTCCGAAACGGGTGGACCGATTCTCATGAAATTTTCTGTGCATATCGGGTAAGTCTGAGAATCGGCCAACATCTATTTTTCATATGTACCACGGGCGAAGCCGGGGCGGGCCGCTAGTTTTAATCTATAAATTACTTCATATTCAGTCAGAACCATGACAATAGATTCATTAATATGTTTGGAGTGAGATGAATACGCGAAGTTTTTGAAGTGAAACTTCTTTAGACGCGTTGAGAGTAAAATTTCGAGGTCGCGTCATGACAATACCGTCACGCCATAGAAAAAGGCAACAATTTTGTGATCTTTGGATCTTGCCAAAGAAGTTTCACTCTTGACACGTGTGCTCGGCACACACGCTCTTTTTTTTCTATGGGTGTACTAATAAGTTCAAATGGTACTACCTAGATGCGAGAATCTTGAGATGGCTATTAAATTAATCTTGATTGAAGAAGGTTAGCGAAAAAATACGCTTAAAATAATTTGGAAAATCCAAAAGTGCACGCCTCATAATTTTTTTTTAA
>CAJQZN010034443.1:0-19336 GCA_907164685.1 Colias eurytheme | reverse complement strand
CTTAATATGTGTGTGTATGTATTATCTTACAAGTGCAATGTATGATATATACATAAAGACATTTTAAGTTTGAAAAATCAGATGTTTAGCGCGAAGTGACAGTAGTACCCACCTCAACGCTTCGCTTATGAGGCGTGCAATAAAGACAATGAAACAGAAAATTTCAGCGACGATAATGAAGAAGCCACCATTAACCAGCCCGGGCCATCAAAGACAATTAAAAAATGATAGCTGTACAATTTTTAAACAAAATTAAAATTATATGATTTCTGTATATTATTATTTCCGTCGCTTGTAACTTTTTACCTTTAAGACTTACAGAATAATCATGTATGGAAAAAATGTAGGTAATTTTGTCTTCTTTGAACCCCTCATAGACACTTTTGTGATTTAGTAAACAATTGAGAAGTTATTTAAAATATACCTAATTTTAGCACCTTTAATTCAAGATGGCGGCTAGCGCCTGGGTCCGTCAAGGTCGAAAACTTGGATTTTGATTAGCCTTTCATACCTAAACAATATCGTTTCAAAACATTTTCTACGCCACCTTTTGTAGAGCATAAATACCTACAGACTGGATTATTAAGTATGTATAGATTAAATGAAAATAATATTGTATTTATTTTTATTGAAATAACTAGCGGTCCGCCCCGGCTTCGCCCGTGGAACATATGTATTTACGTTTTCTCTACATAAAAACCATCCTCGTACTTCAAGGAATATAATAAAAAAAGAATTATCGAAATCGGTTCAGCCGTTCTCGAGTTATGCGCTTACCAACACATTTTGCGATTCATTTTTATATATAAGATTTACTGGAAATCTAAAGCCACATAGTTTGACACGTAACTTTGCCAGCGTGATGGATTGTAATTTTGAACCCTCATGTAATGTGCCTGGTACTCTGAAGTAGGGAAAAATGTAAAATGCATAATGCAAATATTCATGGGATTGAAATCAATAAAACAAAATATATAATAAGCAACAATTTATTTAAAATACGTTATTCACATTTCGTATTCACTTAAAAAAAACAATTACTTTATGACCAGTAAGAACTAACTTCTTAATTATGTACAATTAAAAAAAATTATTAAAGTATGTATACAAAAATCTTGCCTGGGAGAGATCGCTTATAAGTTATAAGGCCTATAATGTTTACAATTTCTAAGTTTACAAAAAAATATGATACAATCTATACAATAACTATGAACTATCTACTCTTTTCGAACTTGAAATTAGGTATTAAATTATTAAACAGTCAATATTATTTTTATCAATGGCATAATGGTTAAGGTGTTTTTCCACCAATAATGTGTAAGGATGTGTAGCGAGGAATGTGTTTATAAATAACCAATGGCACAGAATACATAATAATAGCTAAACGCTACAGAACGGACACTCTCCGCCTCCCGCCAAAATTAAACACTTAGGTACTTCACCCCGCACGATCATGCTATAAACGGGCCGCATTTTTCGCAAGGACGATACGCAACGAAGATTGACAACATTAATCAAACTGACTTAAAGCCATTTTATTATTTTGGATTTGTGATTATCGTTTTTCGTAGAAAATGGTTAGATATTGTGCTGTTTACGGATGTATTTCATCAGAAAAACGCGAATTTTTTTTTACGCTAGTCACAAATGTGCCAACCATAAAGCGTTAACACACACATTTGCAGTCTCTACAGTGTGACTGTCAAAACGATAATTTTGTATGGAGTGTCCGGGGTGTGCCTATAGTATCGCTTCAAACTTCAAACTAAATGAAGCGATAATTATGATTGGTTCTTTACAAACATATTCCTCGCTCATTATTGGTGGAAAAGCACCATTATATCGTAATCCTTGACAACTTCGTACTTAGTATTATCTATATTCGTCAGTGAAGTGAGACTTCTTTAGGCGCATTGAGAGTAAAATTTCAAGGTTGCATCATGGCAATATGCCACGTCATGGAATAAGGCGAAGATTTTGGTATTTTTCAATCTTGCCAAAGAAGTTCCACTTCTAACACGTGTACTCGTCACACGCTCTTTTTATTACATTAAACTAAATATGGCAATACTTTTATTAAGATTTACATTTTGTTTATAAACTTCAATATATCTCTCCTTTAGTTTGTCGTTTCGCACCTATTCTTTATATGGCAATTATATTATAAGTAAATAGGTGTAGATAGGTTACCAACACAACATTCGATCTTCAATCAGCACACTAACGCACACATGATTAGACGTCAAAGTGAGATAGCATGATTCATCTATACGTGAGCGAAAAAGAGACAACTGACGTCAATTCTTATTTACAATTTCGTGCGACTCCCGGAGAGCTAATAACCTACCTACACCTTTTTACCTATAATATAATTTTTATAAAATGGGCCTTCTACACAATGGGCAGCGTTGGCCCATCAAAATGATCGTCGATGTTTGCCGCCATTGGGGCGATTATGAAAAAACATCTACAATGACGGCCGATCATAGACATTTACCTGTACACTATTTTGATTGCCTCTACTCGCCCAACTCATTATGTAGAGGGTCCGTAAAGAATACAGGGTGTCCCAAGAAATAGTCATATAATGAAGCTGGAAGGACCTAGAGGGCTATCCGAATCACCCCATATATGTTATGCGAATTTTTTTCGGAGTTATTTAGTTTTTGTTGTTTAATTCTACAGTATATCACTATTTCTTGGGACATCCTGTATAATATGTTAAACGACAAACTTAAGGATAATACGAAAAAACATTCAAATTTTCTCAACATCAGCATGATGTGCTCGCATGTGTCCCTTCAAACTACAATTCTGCACAAACCCCTGCCCACAGAACGTGCAAACATACCGCCTATCATTCGCATGTATTCTCATATGTTCTTTCAACGTTTTCTTCCTAGCATACGATTTTTTACAAACACTACACTGATACGTCCTTTCGCCTATATGTTTTATCATATGCACTTTTAATTCCGTCCCCGTATAACACTTATAGGCACACACTTGACACTGAACATCACGAACTTCAAGATGGCGTCGCTTGACATGTGACGACAAAGTGTATCGCCGCCTAAATACCGCGTCACAAACGTTACACTTATACTGTAATGGCGGCTCACCGTGCACTTCGACCATATGTTTATGCTTGTTAAAATAATCCGCAAAACGTAAAGGACATTTTGTACACTTATTTTTCTTTACAGATTGATGCACTATACTATTATGGCAGTTGAACTTATGTTGGGAGGGGAACACTTTTTTGCACAAATCACAAGGAAACGAACCGTTTTCGTGCGAGTATCTCCAATGGACTTTTAGCCGCTTTTTCGTCATATAACCCGCGCCGCATTGTTCACAAACAAAGTTTCTATAATGTACGTTCATATGACGTTCTATGGATCCGAAGGTTTCGAAGTTAAACCCGCAGATTTGGCATTGAAATTCGTTGCCCTTTATGAGCTTGAAAGGCACGATCCTATCACTGTATTGGGTGAATATTTTCTTCTTATGCGCGCTGCTCAAGTGGGTTTTTAAACCGTTTAAATTCTCCACATTTTCGTTACATATAGTACATTTTAAATCCGACACATGAGCATAGACAATGAAGCTCTCCGCGGAGAATTTGGTTAGAATTTTCTTCATGAGGCCCTTGCAGTTTTCGGAGTCTTGATGATTTTGAAGTTTTTCAAATGTATCGAATGCTTTTCTACAATAATAGCAGAGTATGCCAGATCTTCTTTTCGGTTTGAACGGCGCCATATTGGAATGTTCTAGCAATATTGTTACGTTGTTGACGAGCGCCATCTTTTCCGTCAAATACATGGACGAACTTTTCCGTTGTCGTTCTAAGAGGTTTTTGATCGTGTTCGCATTTATTAGTTTTCCTGGAAAATTATTAATAATGTTATATTTTTGCAAGTTATAAAAAAAGAATTAAGAACCTAGTTAAATTAAATTTTTACGTTTAGTAGACTAGAAATTAGAATTTAGGAGATTCCGGAAACGGCGAGAATCATATTTATTTTCTTTATTGGATCACAAAAGATTGTTATATATATTAAATAAAAAAAATCATGATTTAAACCCGTTAAAACTCAAAATTTAGTATAAACAGCATTTTCATACAACAGTTTATGAAATTCTAAAACTACCTTCAATTTTAAAATTTAAAAAAAATACCAAAATTACCTTTCAAAGAGTCCAAATGTTTGACATAATTATCACAAGTATGGAAGAGGGTAGCTCTAGTGGGCAAAGGTTTTAAACTGTTTTTGGGAAATCTAGATATTAGTTCCACTTCCCCTGGTACCATATTATCATCATTATTTTGCAATGGTGTACTGGAGGTACCTGAAAAATAAAAAAATGTATATTATTTTATAGTGTTTGATTTTACGCGAGTATTATAAATTTAGAAATCAAATATTTTTTAACGGATTTAACGTAGTTTACAAATAGGAATTTTTGAATGACCGTCAAGACGTATAACATCTCAGTATCCCCGTGAACACGCTCGCTGTAAAGTGTTCGAAACGTCGGGAAAATAATATAAACAATAAATCGCGTTGAAAATCCGTTAAAAAAATTTTAATTTCTAATAAATGTATATTTAAGTTAGCAAGATATTTTAATTTTAAGGTGATTGCTACGATCTGTTCCCAGCCAATATCCCGCTAGATGGCGCTGAATTCTACATTTATAGTTTATTTGAGTTTTTGCGTAATTGGAATAGTCATCAAACCTAGGAATAGTCATGGCGGTTACTGAATATTATATTTTATTGAAATATGTTATATCATTGCCTTAAAATCCACCCAATTCGGTAAAATTATGCGTTTTAACATCTGTCATTGCATACAGGGTCGTTTACACACACAGACGTATACAAAAATGATAAAGATTTAACTCTAGATGGCGTGAATGTAAAGCGCGTCACACACGGTGAAGATACTACCTATAATATTTTATCTAATCTAGTAATATTTTATATTACCGGTATCAGCGTTCTGACCATCATTTTTCTTTTTTCGCTGTAGAACCGCCATCCTGTTACAAATGACCCACAAAGGAGAATGACCACGGGTGGTATCGGTAAAATTTTAGTTGTGCCACGTATTCGTTATATTGTTAATTCCTATTTGTATTTATAATGATCATATGTATCAATATTAAGTCTTAATTAAACCGGATAAATTGAAATAATAGTAAAAGTAAAAGTTTTTCTTTTGAAACATGTATGACTACGTATGGAATCGGTAAAATACTAGTTGTGTCACGTGTTCGTGATATTGTTAATTCCTATTTGTATTTATAATGATCATATTTATCACTATTAAGTTGTAATTATACCGAATAAATAGAAATAAAAGTAAAAGTTTTGTTTTGACACATACCTATATCTATCTCTCTTGCAAACGTCATATGTCATAGTTTCTATTTGAAATGTCAAATGAATGTGTTCGACGCATTGTTCGATGTTATTTTGAAATAATGTTTAAATTACGATTTACTTTTCACATTTGTCTTGTAAATTAAAATATTACCTATGTAATAAATGTAAAACTTAACGTTCATCGTTAGTTTAAACTCGATTAAGTAGTTTTTTGAAGTGTTGAATAAAACTATTGTTTTATTTTTATTGTCGCGAACTGCGGCTTATTTACATAAAAACTTTAATCATATCTAAAAGTACTAACATCAAGCTTTAAATTGAGCTATATTTCATCTTGACACAATAAGTTTGATTGCGATACCAAGTGCCATAGTCACTTGGGCAATCTCCTGTGGTTTTCATTTTTCTGTATGGGTAGACAAAACTTCAAAACGCCACCTGCTACGGTTTATATTATTATGAACGAAAAAAAAACCCGTATAGTTCCCGTTCCCGTGGGGTTTCCGGGATAAAACCTATTCAATGTGTCCAAGTTACGTTCTATATGTGTGCTAAATTTCATTGTAATCGGTTCAGTAGTATTTGCGTGAAACACACACATACACATCCTCACAAACTTTCGCATTAGTAGGAAGTAGGATTGTTATAAAAATAAAAGTTATATTTGTTGGCGTAAACTATTTTATTGTAATTTTGGGAAATAAATAATGTCAAAATTGATTACCTACAATAAAACGCAGTTTTTTATTACCTACATTACACTATTGTTTTTTTTTATCAAAACATGTATTTGAAGTAGCAAATATGATATTATGCTGATCCAAGCATTTTCACTCAAAACTAATATCACTAATGATTTGTAAAAGTAAATTATTTCAATATACATTTCATAACCAACAAGTAAGAATAATTATTCATACAACAACAAATCAAAAACACTATTTACTATGGAAAAAAAACCAGGAAGGTGAAAAACATATTTACGATTTCGATGCACTCGACTTTTAGTAAAATAATAGGTAAAAATATTATTATGGTTTTGATCACAGACATATCTGTGGTTTTGATTTTAGCTACTAGTATCAGAAAGCTGCGTGTTCAATGCACGTCGGGGTCCCACAACTGAGGAGGAAGGAAGGTAGAATACCTCCATCGAATAAGTGAAGTTTCTCGACATACTCGATTTGCCGGCCGGCCTCAATGAAGATTGTCCGAAAGTTGTATATGTGCTCTGTAACGAAAAAATTTCGCTAGCGCGATTCAGAGTGAGGTGTCGTACAATATACCTAATGAAGTTTTTCATCTTTTTATTTTACTGCAAATACAAAATAAAAATTAAACAATGGTAATGTAAATTCTAAACAAACTACTACCAAAATACAATTAGAACAAAAATCATTTGACTGGTTGATTTCACCCAGAGGCCAGAGGCGGCTCGTGACAAAATTGTATGGGTGTTCACTTGAAATAAAACAACGAAAATACAATAGCGTAGCAGGATAATTTATTACAAAAAAAAATGAGCACCACATTTTATAAATGTCTATAACACTAAAAATTACAAAGTACAGGCTATTTCAAAACGAATTCAATGAATAGGTATCAATAATTAGTAAATCACCGAATTTGCATTCGCGAGCGTAGGTATCCATAGTGTTTGTCACTGACGGTCACTGACCTCTATAACTTATAGTTATAGAGGTCAGTGGTGTTTGTTGTGTAAACATGTATGTATTTGAGTAGTTAGTAGCATATTATATTCTGAATTTCTGATCCATGCCTATTCACTCAAAACTAATAACACTAATGATTTGTAACAGTAAATTATTTCAATAGGTAGGTATTTGAACATTTCCCAACAAGACGTAAGAATTATTATTCGTAGGTATACAAGATACAATAACAAATCTAATACACTATTTATTATTTTATTATTTACTAGCGGTCCGCCCCGGCTTCGCCCGTGGTACATGTTTACGTTTTCTCTCCATAAGAAGTAATAGCTAGAGAGCTAGCGCAAAGCTACCTGTATGTATTTGACCAGACCTGGATTTTTGTGTGTTGATTCCCCTATACCTACTATACATGAGATGAGGAGTCACTAAGCCCAGAGTGGTGGACGGGGCGCGCGCTTAGGTAAGACAGGTGGAAATTTTTGGCGAACTTTGAAACCATTTGACCACGTCTGCCATTTTGATATTTGAAAATAGATTATTATTACTATCGGAAAATAACAATGGCAGACCATTATCACGCGGATAACATTCTGGCAGACACTTATGAAAGTGCTGAAAAAAATACAATTTTGAAAGTATTTGACCAGATCTGCCATTCATATATTTTATTTATTAGGGTCTTAAAAACTTATTTTCGAAACGGCAGACATTTTCATTGCGTACAGACTTCAGCAGACAACAAAACTATACAGACTTCAGCAGTCAACAAGACTTAGCTTCTACATGGTCAGATGTATATATGTATTACGTTCCCTGACCTTACATCAATGATTTACTTTATTAATGTTTTTATGGTCATTTACATTTAATTTTGAAAACTATGGAATAAAATTTATAAATTTGATGATACAAAACTAAATATACATTTGTAAAGAATCTCAAATATAAAGTTGTGTTGCAAATAACAAATCATCATTTAAATATTTAGTTTATTTCTTTATTTAAGAAACAATTAACAATTACAAAACAACATAAAAAAACACGCATGCATTTATTGAAATGTTCATTCATCATCACTATCGTATGGCGTTGTGTGACTCGTCTTCATAATCCATTGAATCGGATTCTGTAAAAGTAAAACGTAAATTATATAATAAAAGAAATGAGTCATTATAAACTTACCTAGTAAGGCAATGCCTTTGATGTCGCACGATGCCGCCGCGCCGCCAGTGTAGGTACTTCTGCTGCTACATGAAAATATGCTAGGGTTGCAACAAATGGGAAATAAAACAATTGTGATTATTACTATTATGATGTAATCATTTATTCATATTATGTACATTCAAAACAATTGCTATTATTAAATCTGATGTAATTATTTTTTCATAAATATATAATTATTATTAATTACATAATATATTGCACTGTGAAATATTTACGTATCACTTTATTTTTGATGTTCTTAATTGTCTTTTATAAAATTTAAGTGACGCATTCGCATTGGGATCAACAATCCGATAAGAAAAGAATGGAGACAACATATACATAGCTTTGATTTCAATTCTACAGATACAAAATATACAATCTATCTAAAATGATACAACGGATGTTTCCTGCGTTTTCTCGTCAAAATACCGAAACAACGTAATTATTGTATAGTAGTTGGGCGTGAAAGTAAAAAAACAAATGAAAAGTGTTTTCCATATGATTATTTATTAAATTTACGCGATTAAGAATAATTTCAACGATACAATTTAGTAACCGAGAATTCAGAGGATTAAAGAAAATACCTGCCTGATCATTTTATCAAACTCTAAAAGAATTATGGTTATTTCGCATCACTCGGTTTATTAGTTTGGTAATAATTATTAAAGGTAGTTACAACCCTAGCCATTGAGTCGAACGGTAGGCAACACAATATCGACTTTGTGCGGGTACATATGGTACATTTCTTCTTGCTGTGAAGCGTAATTATTATTATTAAGATTTTTTAGGCTATTTTGAATCAGCTGTTCTAATTTAATTCTAGAAATTTATTAAAACGTGATTTTTTTAAAAGTATATTATGAGTTTATAAATACCTCAACCAATAGTTATTGTGTCCTATCCTCATTTCTTTATATCTTGGTAGTTAACTAAAGTGTTAAATTTACATAACCTCAACAACAACATTTACACTGCCACTGCACTAAAACTAAACTAACTAGCTCTCTAGCTATAAGAACCATCCTCGTACTTCAAGGGATATAATAAAAAAAGAATTATCGAAATCGGTTCAGCCGTTCTCGAGTTATGCGCTTACCAACACATTTTGCGATTCATTTTTATATATAAGAAGATAAGATTATGTGAAAATAACCAGGAAGGTGAAAAACATATTTACGAAAACATAGTAACATAATATGGCTGTCGCTACAATAATTATATTTCAATTTTATCTTTTTATACCTAGTAGAACTGGCCGACGAATAAAAAAAATCGTATTAGAATAAATACAATAAATTACGGAACAAAAAAAGGATTGTAACTGAATTAGGTATGTTTGTTTCTGGGCGCACCGTTTTCGACGACGCGACGCGCGACGTAAGCGTATAGGTATAGGTACCTACTTTGCTAAAACAAACTAATAAAATTGTGTGTCTGTCTGAAAATTCGGAAAAGCATATTTTGCAAGTTTGTAATTACTTTGATAGTTTACCGATTTATAATAATTGTAATTGTAATTGTATAATATATAATTTGCAATGTGGTGAAATTTCATAAAAATCACGGGCCAATTTTTTGTTTTGAATCCCACCGAAAATATAATTGCGTTATTAGAATAATTAATTACTATACCTACCCACGATCAATTATTACAATATAGTCTCAAATGCATACTAGAGAAATATTGCAATTTCATTCAATTAAAATGCATAGCATACAAAAATAAATTCACAACACAAGAAATTCCGCGCGCAAATCATAGCGCGTGTCAATGAAATCAAGAATGTTTTATATCAAGCCGACGCGGACGACGACGCGACGCCGAACAAAAGTACCTACGACGGACGACCACGCTTCGAGTTGCCAAACAACATGAGTAATAAATTGTTTACAAAAAAAACAAGTTTTCCATTTTTCTGTATGAGTAGACAGAACTTCAAAACGCCACCTGCTACGGTTTATATTATGAACGATTGTTATAAAAATAAAAGTTATATTTGTTGGTGTAAACTATTTTATTGATCAATAATTTTGGAATTTAAAATTGTCAACATTGATTACAATAAAACGCAGTTTTATTTTATTACACTATTGTTTTTTTTATCAAAACATGTATTTGAAGTACCATATAATATTATGCTGATCCAAGCATTTTCACTCAAAACTAATATCACTAATGATTTGTAAAAGTAAATTATTTCAATATACATTTCATAACCAACATGTAAGAATAATTATTATTATTCCTACCTACAACAACAAACCTAAAACACTATTTACTATGGGAAAATAACCAGGAAGGTGAAAAACATATTATTATTTACGATTTCGACGCACTCGACTTTTAGTAAAATATAGTAGGTAAACATAATATTATGGTTTTGATTTTTGCTACTAGTATAAGAAAACTGCGTGTTCAAACTACTTGTTTGTCTGTCTGAAAATTCGGAAGTACTTTGGTAGTTTACCGATTTATAATAATATTGTATATATCGTTGTTTAAAAAATATTCAAACACAATAAAATATGATATACTGATTTATCACTGGTTTCAGTGATGAACTGATGAGTCAATTATAGCCACTATACTTTCGTCATACGTGTGTATGATTGATGTGATTTGCAACGTGGTGATATTTCAGAAAAATCACGGGTCAAATTGTCCCACCGAAAATATAACTGCGTTATAAGAATAACTATACCTACGATAAATTATACATAATACAATATAGTCTCAAATGCATACTAGTGAAATATTTTATTTGAATCAATAAAATAAAAAAAAAATAAAAAATAATAATAATACAAAAATAAATTCACAACACAAGAAAATCCGCGCGCAAATCATAGCGCGTGACAATGAAATCAAGAACTTTCGAGCCGACGCGGACGACGAAGGAGCCTAACAAAAGTACCTACAATCATAGGCGGCTCGTGACAAAATTGTATGGCCGTGTTCACTTGAAATAAAACAACGAAAATAGGTACCTACAATAGCGTTAGCAGTACAAAAAAAATGAGCACCACATTATAAATGTCTATTTATACACTAAAAATTATAGAGTATTTCAAAACGAATTCAATTATTATTTAGCAATAATTAGAAAATCCCCGAATTTGCATTCGTGATCGTATTCATAGTGTTTGTCTACACTAATATTATAAAGAGGAAAACTTTGTTTGTTTGTTTGATTGTAATGAATAGGCTCATAAACTACTGGACATTTTACCAATGTTTGCAAGTTTGTGATTACTTTGATAGTTTACCGATTTATAATAATTGTATACTTATATCATTGTTTAAAAATATTCAAACACAATATGATATAGGTACTGATTTATCACTGGTTTCAGTGATGAACTGATGAGTCAATGTTAGCCACAATACTAATCACTTTCGTCATACATGTGTATGAACTATGATTGATGTGATTTGCAATGTGGTGAAATTTCATAAAAATCACGGGCCAATTTTTTGTTTTGAATCCCACCGAAAATACATATATTACTAATTGCGTTATTAGAATAATTAATTACTATACCCACGATCAATTATTACAATTTACAATATAGTCTCAAATGCATACTAGAGAAACATTGCAATTTGAATCAATTAAAATGCATAGCATACAAAAATAAATTCACAACACAAGAAATTCCGCGCGCAAATCATAGCGCGTGTCAATGAAATCAAGAATGTAATTTTATATCAAGCCGACGAGCGACGACGCCGAACTAAAGTACCTACAGTACCATTTACCTTCAGTGTACAATACAGTTTACAGACCTACGACGGACGAACAATAATGAGTAATAAATAAAAAAAAACATAGTTTCTAAGGTCATTAGTTTTATTTTATTTTATTGTTATTTTCTTTGAACGATTGGAAATGAAATTACTCAATTTTTACACAGAACTTTGATTTATTAGAATTATGCTCATTATGCATAAGATAACGAACGCGAATGCACGACATCTAGCGCGTCAATGTCTAAACATCGCCTTTCGTTTAGACATTGACGCGCTAGATCTGTAATAAGTATATAGTCTATGCGCTAGATGTCGTGCTTTATGTCGTGTTTCGCTTGGCAAAAGTCACGCACACTACTGTAGAAGTGTCAAATTTTTCCGGTATTTTACTGTTGTTTTTCTAAGTAAATATTGTAAATTATTGATTAAAAAGGTCGAACGCGCACACATTTCATTATAGAGAAGTGATAAAATGATTAGTTTTAAAGAAATAGTGTCTGTGTTAAGTGTTTAGAGGTAATCAAAAATGTATGGAGGGACGGTCGGAACATCAACCTTAAGCTATTGCATAGCTTCTATCGCGGGCCTTGAGCGTGGGGACCGAATCCAGAAATTCCGTAACGAAAAAACCTCACGCTCCCCACTCCGACGGACACGGAGGTGTGGCTTGAAGGCATAGCATGCAATAGCTTTACCGCGGCAGTCCCCGAGTGACACACGTCTTTTTTTTAGTTAAATGTCTTGCTAAAATAAAAATTATATAACAATGAAACAAATTATTACTCACTAATATCATCTTGAATATAATCATCGTCATCATCACCATCATCAGATTCTTCACCTTCCAATTTAACTTTAACCTCTGGTTTCACATCATTCTCTTGATTTAGTTTCTTCCAGTCACAATCATTGCTGTTCACTGCAATTTTAGAAATTATATTATTACTAGGTTTCCGCCCGCGGCTTCGCCCGCGTAGTCAAAGAAAAACCCGCCATTCCCGTTCCCGTGGGATTTCCGGGATTGCGTCATTTTCCCGGGCTAAAAGGTAGCCTATGTCCTTTCTCGGGTATCAAAATATCTCCATACCAAATTTCATGAAAATTGGTTCAGTAGTTTAGGCGTGATTGAGTAACAGACAGACAGACAGAGTTACTTTCGCATTTATTTATAATATATTTGTATGGATTAAAATGTATTTTACTGTTATATGTATGTATTATTTCTACTATTGATGCACAGACAGATTATTATTGCATATTATACTAATTGTTGCCCGCTGCTTCGCCTGCATAAAAACGATAAATTGGCTGGTTGTTGATAGATCACTATGTCAGTTAGACACCTTTGCGTAATAATAGACAGGATGAACCAAAAAGTAGTGATGAACGGAAGCTCGCAAAACATACATGGGGGCGATTCGGATAGCCCTCTAGGTCCTGTACCTCCCTCCTCTTTTTGGGACACCTGTATATTATTATGCA
This sequence comes from Colias eurytheme, assembly GCA_907164685.1. NCBI lineage: Eukaryota > Metazoa > Arthropoda > Insecta > Lepidoptera > Pieridae > Colias > Colias eurytheme. Next base: position 5,826 of record CAJQZN010034443.1, on the reverse strand, counting down.
AAGGTGTCTGAATTAAGTCACATTTTTTCCATCCGCGAATAGTGAAAGCGCAAATAAGGAGCTTGAACTGTACTTACTATTGAAGGAAATGTCTAGTTTATTTTTAATTTATCTACTATATAAAAATAAGTCGAGTTTTCCTTCCTGACGCTATAACTCCAGAACGCACGAACCGATTTCCACGGCTTTGCATTCGTTGGAAAGGTCTCGGGCTCCGTGAGGTTTTTAGCAAAGATAAGGTGTCTCTGGTGGCGAAACGGAGTTCACCTATAGATTAGTATAGCGATGATTACTTACTACTTATAAACACTGGCTCCTTGCTCATCGCTGCTACTAGATCCTGCTCTGCTCTTATGACCATGGTTCTGAAAGTATTGGCTTCCCGCAGCTGTTTCACACATGTTGCACATATCAACCTACTCTGTTTTGATACTATGCATAGCTGAAATGTTGAACAGTAACTGTTTTGTAGAATTTGATGTTTTGGTTTTATGGCATTCTTACTAGTGTAGTTCAAATTCAAACATTTATTTATTCAATTAGACTTCTTCTAGAAGCACTTTTGTATCGTCATCCCAGTTTTAACATTAAACACCGATCCGGATAGCAGATATGGAGAGGAACCGCCAAGAAACTCCATAGTTAAAATAAAAATAAAATTACATCAGGCATTTTAAAATTAGTTACTTGTGAAAAACGACACCGATGTATTATCTCGCACAAAGGTTCATTATTTGTTTTATTGGTATTTCTTTAGAAATTTGCGGCACGAATTAAGGGGGGGGAGGGGAGGGAAAGGGAGGGGGGAGGTAAGAGGAGACCCCCTATAAAGTGGGGGGGTGAGGAAACCCCCCCTTCTATTTTTTTTTAATTTTTTTTGAGATTATATTTATACTAGCTTACCGCCCGCGGCTTCGCCCGCTTTGACTTAAACCTAATAAATTATATACTAAAACCTTCCTCTTGAATCACTCTATCTATTAAAAAAAACCGCATCAAAATCCGTTGCGTAGTTTGAAAGATTTAAGCATACAAAGGGACATAGGGATAGAGAAAGTGACTTTGTTTTATACTATGAAACTTATGTAGTGATGTAGTTAGAAATATAACGAAGATTATGGGCTTTCTTGACTGCTCCGGCGCTGCAGAACGTGGCGCTTGCCCCCGTGTACCTCGTTGCAGGCAGGAGTCTTCACTCGCCTTCGTAGCTTCGGCTTTTTGGTTCAGCCTCAGCCACTCCGGCTCGCTTGACTCTGCCTGCTCCTCAGCACACGCGGGCGCCACGCTCCTCCGCGCCTCCGACTTTTTAAATACACTCTAGTGTATGACAGACAAGTACCACGTGGAATCGGGGTGGACAGATTCGGTTCTGTGATTAACAATTTGTGTAAATATACTTACATACAATAAAAACATTTTTTTTAAATAATTATTTTTCAAATCTTGTATACATGTTTGATACAATTTACAATGGCAATGAATGAATCCATTTTATTTATTTCCACCCATCGTCTCCACATACTCTATAATATTATCACCGAAGTTTGCTGGGTGGTTATAGTTATCTTTTTTAAAAAATCTTTTTACAACATGCCACTGGGACTCAAATGGGTCAGAGGCAACAAATGGGTTGTCTGGGTCTGAGTGATTAACTTTTTTATGAACATACCCATATTGCACCAAACAATCATATGCTCGCCAATAACCCGTATGAATTGTTGTCCCCTCAGCAACATGCTTTTGAATGAACTATGGTTTTTAATATGTACAATAAGACATTTGTTATCTCTTTCAAACACAATTCTTGTAGTTTTGTCAATGTAACTCAAACAATTTTGAACATAATCTCAAAAATTAAAAAAAAGATTTCTCTGTAATTACACGTTTCCGCACGAAAAGCCGCTAATGTATGTTTCGGGGCATCATTATCGATCGATAAAAATTAAAATCGCGCCGAAATTCGTGCCGCACGTTTCTAAAGTCAACCCGTTTTATTTAATATTAAACTTAAATAAAATATTGAGAACTTACGTATAAATTGAAACATTCTTGAAAAATATCGGAATAAACTTCGCGATAACCATTTTGGATGTATTCCTTCATAAGGTCTCTGTGGCTGCCTTCAATGTTACAAAATCTACATTTCCCGTAAATATTAAATGTATCTGTTTCCATTTTAATAGAAAAGCATCTATTTTTAATAACAAATTGAAATCTACATCAACAAAAACAATTCTTGAATTTCGAAATTGACACTTGACAGTTGTCAAGAATAATCAAATCAACGTCAAGTTTGAATAAAATGTACGTTCGGAAATTTGAAATAAAATTAAAACGATACAATAAATAAAAAAAATAAGCAATATTTATTTATTCATTTTTATCCAGAATAATTCATTGTACTTACTTATCTACGTGTATTTGTTACAATACTTAGGTCTTAGATTGATAGTCTTATAATTTCCTATTTAGCACAGCGGCCGCGTTCGATTCCGGTTTATTAAAAAAAAATGTTGGTTTTATGAATGTTTGCATATTTAAAAGTTAAAACATTACCTGTTGATCTGGGTGGACCTTATTACGTGACCTTAGACCGTGGACCTATATTTTGTGGAAAATCCTCTCTACCAGTCTGTGACTCAACATCTTCATTTTCAGGAATAAGAAGAATATTCTTACCAATTTGTCATTGGTTAACATTGATTTTATGGGAAAATATAATATAAACAGTTACCAGCAGTTTTATTTATTTATAATAAATCATCGGGGCTGATTTTCTACCTGACGGTGCATTAACATCAAACGAGCGAATGCTCATTATAATGTCAAATTCTTTTAGTGTAAACAGATGTAGAGCATCCTTTGTGATGTTCGTAGTGTGTTTGAAAAGAATCTATGAAATGTTCTAATACTGAACAACACTGAATACGAGTTTTCGTTCACACTAAAAGATCACGAAGAAATTCTCTTGCCCTACCTCTAGCTTTATGTTCGTTTGATGTAAATGCACTGCAATGCAACTTCCCTTTTTTCTTAACTTAAGCACAAACATTCGTAGATTGTATGAATGCTCTACCATCTAAATATAAATAATAATCTCATTGAGATAATATTAATATGGAGACGACACCGCCTACATCACTTATGTTTTTATGGTTTTAAAGTGAAACGCATCAAATATGCCTTCGTGTGTGTTACGACTTACGATATTGTACAAATAATACGGAAAAGTGCAAATGAATAACTTTCATCGGTAAGTACCTAACTAGATAATAATTTTTAAAACTTAGTTTATGAAGCAAAAAAATGGCGCACAGATTTTGTTCGTGGTGTCTCCTCCATACGTAGTAAGTAATATTATCTCAATGAATAATCTTAATTTTGTTTCATATTACTTAATAAACGGGTCAGTGATTTGGTATTAAAATGCTACCTCACATTTTTAATAATTTAAATAGATATAAAAATAAAATAACTAGGCCCCTTTTCAATTTAATTCATGATAAATTACTCACAATGTTATACCGAATTTAACTGAAAGGTAATAAAACGCCAAATATAATAAAATTATTTATTTTAAACAGTTTCATCGAAAACATTACAATATGAACAATATATATAGGTATACCTACTCGGCAGCCGACCGTCACGCGACATGCGCTACACAAAGCAGTGTTCGGAACCGTTCGAACAGTTTCACTTTTACCGTGGTTTCATAAAACCACATAACATTTTTTTTTATATATATGGATATGTTTCATAGCTTTTATTTATTTAGAAATTTCAAACAATATCATCTCATATAATATCCCTTTCATATTTTTATACATAGCAATTCATTACTTTTACAATTTAGTCGAACTGAAAAAGAGCTTAATTTAAAATTACATAACTTGTTTTTTGGTAAATAACATATTTATATAACTACATACAAAACTTACGTTAGAAAAAAAAGCAAGAAGCGAGGCCATTATTTTATTTTATATATTAAAAATTAAAATTACTCATAAAATATTCAGTTCGGTTTTTTATCTTTTTAAAATAGCAAGTCATTTGTAAAATCACGTGCATCAAAATTATATTTAAAATTAGATAATTTTTTTTTGCAAAATCACGCTCAAAAGGCAAAAATTTCGAGGTTCCCGCCAATTTTGAGCATAGACAATGACGCTGTCATTGTGACATTTAACTCATTCTCTAATCGATGGTTTCTTATTTATCGAATACAGGCTGTTTCACCCTTCTAGTCCGAGTCACAGGTTTATCCTTATCTTCCAACTTCCCAGGGCTCGTTGCCCTTAGCAACGTCTTTTTTCTTAAACTTTTAGTGTCTTTTTTCTTTGTAATTTCAGATGGAGTTCCAAACTCGGCTTCTAGGTTTTTAACGATCTTTCTTGAGTATGTTTTGAGCGAAGTTTGTGGAGTGAAAAATACCTCGTTTGGCGTTGATTTTGGGGTGAAAAATTTCTCTGTTTTCGGGGTATCTGCTTGCGTTATTACTATGTTAGGTCTCGATCTAGTCGGTCTAGGCGTTATAATTTCTAAACTAGGTTTAGGTATCACCGGTTCAGGGATTTTAAACTTCGATTTAGGTTTCTCTATTTTCGGCTCTTCCTCCGGATCGTCCAAATTGATTTTTTTGGCGACTTTTCGTTTGATTGGAATTTCTTCTTTTTGCACTAGCTTCACTGTGTCTATGGGCAGAGTTTTGCTTTCTGGCGTTTTTGCTTCTTGGTTCGTACTTATTTTGAGCGAATCGAAGTCTATGTCCAGTTCTTTTGGTATTTCTGGACGTTTTTCTCTTAAAAGAGCTGAAGATACTAGCAAGTTAGATATCTCATTTTGTAGATAAACGTCAATATCATTTTCTGAAAGAATCTCATGTATCCTAACTATACAATCGTCTGCTTTGTCAAAATTCTTTTCGGACAGTTCAAAAAAGGCGAACTCAATCAAAAACTCGACTTCCAATTCACGAAATTCCTTAAAGCAACTATCCTTCACCAAATTGACGATATATTTCTCGAATTGTTTAGCATTTTTCACAAAAATCGACTCCAATTTCTTCTCCGCTAGCGCAAAAGTTTTCAGCGCACCATTGAAATAATTCCTAGCGATCACATCTTCCTTAGATCTAAAGTACATAGATGCTTCCAGGCTTGATATCTGGCTTGAAAGTATCGCACAAGCCGGCATGACGCATGCATAGCATGAGCATGCGTCATGCTTTAAGAACTCCGGTGTTATAAACGCGGGTACAGAAATACAAGGCAAGGAAGGGCTAAGTTGTGTTCTAATCATAGTATCTCTCATGGTTTCTATGTGGTCGTGTTTTGGGGTAAACGATTGGATCTTTTTATTTAAGTCTATATTGGTTATGTGTATATCGGTTGTGTCGAGTATGTTTTTGAGTGCGTTGTTGATTTTCACCTGGAAAAGAAGAAATTAATAATAAAAAAATTTGTCGTGAAGGATTTGAAAATTTAATTCATCAAGTATGGATAAAAAAAAATTGAAAATAAATAAAATAAAATAATCTTTATTTGCATATAAAAACTAATGTAAAAACATATTATTTTTAACTGCAATTACTTTTATTAGAACAGTAAGAAATAAATGAACGTGGAGATGGTCCGCAAATTACGAAATTTGTTCATGTCGGTCGGAATCACAACCCCCTATTTAACTTAAATATATTTTTTTTTGTTTGAACCCGCTAATCTCAGGAACCGATTTGATAAATTCTTTCCACATTGGATATGTGCCAAGTGCGATAATATATACAACTTCCCTTTTTCATGTTTTTATCATTATTTTTATTGTTTT
>CAJQZN010034441.1:0-14416 GCA_907164685.1 Colias eurytheme | reverse complement strand
GACATTTGGCCTCAAAGAGACCTTGTTCATTTTTACATGCCAGCAGAATATAAAGAAAACAAAATGCCAACAAGGGTGATTATAGACTGCACAGAGATACCCATCACAAAACCAAGTGACCCAAAATCACAGCAAATTACTTTTAGCAATTATAAAAATAAAAATACAATAAAGTTTTTAGTGGGCTCTACCCCTGGAGGATTGTTATCCTATTGTTCTGAGGGCTTTGGTGGCTCAATTAGTGATCGGCAAATGATTGAGAGAAGCAAGCTGTTGAAATTGTGCGATGAAGGAGATAGTATAATGGCAGACCGAGGCTTTAATGTTCAGGACCTATTTGCATCCAAAAATATTGGTATAAATATACCTAGTTTCTTACGTGGGAAAGCTCAATTGCCAGGTCTTGCTCTTTTACATGACAGGAAAATAGCCTCACAACGTGTACATATAGAGCGCTTAATTGCATTAACCAAGACATATAAGATATTAAAAAATGACCTTAATGCTTACTATGTGCCGTTAGCTTCGAAAATATTTTTTATATGTTTAATGTTGTGTAATTTCCGAGAGTGCATTGTAAAATAAAATAAAACTCATAAATAAATTTTAGCTGTTTTTATTTGATTATAATAATCTTTATATATAAATATTTATTTATGATTTCAGGCTTCACATAATTATTGAAAAAATAATCTAATTTTAGTAACATGTCTTTTAGGAATACCTCATCTTTTTCAATATAAATTACTTTCATGTCTTTAAAAGTATATATAATAAAATTGCAGAATTTTCTGCCACTGCAATATTTATTTATTTATTTATTTAAATTAAATACACACAACAGGTCACGATCTTGCCGGACCCATAGGCGACATATCAATTTCGGGAGCAGATCGCAACCCAACAAAATGTGTACAATTACTACTATAATGAGATACAGCTTACAGTTATTTAAAGCGTGTTACAATAAAATCATAATTAAAAATTCAATAATTAAATATTAGATATAAAAGAAAGACAATTAAAATAATTAAAATAATGCTTTCTTATACAATAATAACAAAATTACAAAATTAGACAACTAGGACATCATTTCACTATTTGACAAACATGTTCTTTAAATATGTTTATTCGATGATCAAATATATCAAAATCGGGAAATTTTTTGGATAAATCATTGTATAAACGGCAGAAACGAGATATAGGGTTATAAAAAGAGGTATTATTCCTGGTTAAAGATAAAGAAAAAGTATTGTTAGTCCGGAAGCGAAATGAAGCATTAAAATTAACAGTTGACAGTAGCGACGGAGAGTGGATAGATGAGTGAACGATTTTATGGAGTGTTATGAGTTCTAGCCTCTGTCGACGCTTTTCCAACGAGACAAGATTAAATTTCTCAAGAAGACTTTCGTAGCTAGATCCACTTCGTCCGATGTGGTAACGAAGAGAAACCAGCCTTAAGCAACGCTTCTGAAGTCGCTCAATGCGTCTGATGTGAATTGTATAGTGCGGTGACCATATGACACAGTTAAATTCTAGGATTGAACGAATCAGGGTTTTAAACAAATGTAAAAGACTAGATGGTGTTTTAAATACATTTGTCCTTGTACTTGAAAATAATATGGACAGGTTTTTTTTAATAACAGTTCTCCATTTTGAGTCTGAATGTATGGTACAGTTTCAGGACTAATAAGCCTGTTTCTGCTTACATATGGGCATTTTATTTCCAAAACAGTATCTTCGCCAAGTAAGGCATCTGGTGAGGCACTTAGGTAGGGCCTATCTTTTGATATAAACATGCCACACTGCACAGGAACCAGCCCATATGTTTCTGAATATTTCTTCAGTGCATTTGGTTCATTTATTAGACCATGCGCTGTGGCTCGGGATGAAATTTTTTTTTGTTTGAGTAACTGTTTTGCAAATGATTCTAAAGATTGTGCTCTTAGATTACAAACAGTATGAAAAACACTGGCTGTTATCCTACAACTACGATATTCATACCAAAGACAGTTAGAATTTTGATTTCTTGTTTCGTTTTCTATTTCTCTTATTTGATCTGCAGTAATTTCTAATAAATTTAGGCTTTTCAAAAGCATCACATCTGAAGTATCTTTTAAATAATCATGATCTTGTATAACCGCAATGGGGTTAGCAGGTCCATACAGTTGTTTCATTGGCATGTTAGAGTTCAAATTCAGAACAAGGTTTCGAATTCTGTTATTATAGGCTATTTTATCTATAGAATTCATAGGATATGCCTCAAAAATAACATTTTTGTTGTATCTTCGTTTCACAAGATTTTGAGCCTTAACTGGAGTTCCTGTAAATATTCTTTTTGGTCTGTGGAACGTTTGGAGTTGCTGCGTTTGTGACTCTGTTATTAATACTATTTTATCTTTGCGCATATGCAGTATAGCAAATAATACCACACCAACATGTTTGCAGTGTGCTTCAGTACCTGCTCCGGGAGGACATTCACAATGACATTCCTCAATACCACCCTGGTCATCTATCTTGATGTCAACTTGATAAGAAAGTTTTTTCATTGTCTTCTGGACAAATCCTTTTATATAGAAGTATCCACCGACAAATGCAGATCTTATCAATAAGAGGAATCTGGCTTCATATAATTTCTCTGACGCATCGGTTTTTTTGTTGAATCTGCAAAATTACAGAAAACTTTAGTATTCTTGTAAAATAGCATCAATCATCACAATAAATTAAAACCATTAATTATATAGACCGGGAGATACTGACACAAAATTTCGAGTCATTTGTAACAAGGATGGCGGTTCTACAGGGGTCTTAGTACGCAATGACAAAAAGAAAAATGATGGTGTGAACGCTGGTACCGGTGTCTTAGTCGCGTGGGCGTTTGTCGAACTCGTCGGAAAAATAGCGAAAGTCAAACGATTTGTAACACAAAAATTTTAGAATTTACCGATAGCCCATAAAAAAGTAGTAGGCGGTAGTGTCATGCCATACTTTTCCGGTGTGACTTACAGCCCGCCATACCGACGCGAATGTGTTGATTTAAATAAAACAATCATTCAACCATTTGTACCAGGCTAACTTTTGCACAGGTAACTATCGTCGTGCAGCCATTTACGAAAATCGCCATGCCATACTTTTCGGACGATTCCAAATGGTCGCCATACCGCCGAAAATCTGCAAAAAAAATTGATTTCGCCAAACTTTTTGTACCAGTATTGCATTTGGATTTTTGGAGAGTATTTGATAAAATGTGACCATTATTATATTTGCCATACTTCTAGTAGGGGGAAAAAGTGCTGTTATACTTGAAAACTTAATTTATTATTAACCCTTAAAGCTTTTCTGTCACTTTTTTAGTACATGTACTTATAGCCGTGTAAATCTTGAACGTTCCAAAAAATCTAGAAAATTGAATACGTTGAAGAAAGTACGATAACAATCCTTTATTTTTCTCCTACATGCCAATTATAGAGAACATTTGATTCGTGTGCTAGGTGACTGTTGAATTTAGGGATTCCCGGAATTAGTGATGGTTTGTGTTTCGGGTCAATAATAGCTTTAATGAAATAGTTTCCGTGTTTGATTTCTATTGATTTAACTTTCAGGAGAGATAAACTGTTGTTTTTGCTCTAAAGATTATGAAATATTCAAAAAATTCTATGACAAAATATTCGAAATATAGCTGGTCCGTTTTTTGGGACAGTGCCGTAGATACAGGTAACTAAGAACCATTTGGCATGTCCCAAGAAACGGACGTTGCCATGATTCGTACTTTAATAAAATATCACTTTTATGGGATTTTCTTGCTTTAGAGTCTTTAATTATAAGTAGAATTATTTTTAATTAAGTTCAAAATGACGAATATAATCTAAGATCACTTAAATCTGTTGGGTCTACAATAGAACTGGGAGTTCCTCGACCTCCACATGCATTTCGTCTAAATGTCCTAATCATCGGCCAAATATCACTTCACATTGAGAAAAACCATTATTATCTGTATTACATGAAACCAAAGGTTGCTTGACACGAAATAATAAATGTTATTTAACATTCCATACAACTAAATAGTGTGGTTGAGCTCGAGAGGGCTCAATTATCATTTGTTAGGTATTTAGTTAAAATTGAAGATTTTTTTGTTATAATAGATAATGAAAATACTGTGATACAATAAAACAATAAAATGCTACTTGAAATTGTTTTCAATTGTGTTATATTAAGTGAATATTTTTGTTTTTCATTTTTATTTTTTAAGCTGTATTACAGCGTTGTCCGTTTTTTGAGACAGCAATGAAGACGGGGTTCTTGGCAAAGGCCGTTTTAACGGACATCCTGAAAAACCTACTTACAGAAAATTTGTTTTATTTTTTTCTCTACTATAGTATTTTTTAATCAATAACTATCACTAAAACCAATTCTGAAATATCTGGGTACATTATTTCAGGGCTTGCCGTGTTAAGGGTTAATTTATATAAGTGAGGATTTCCAACACTTAGATCTTTGAAATTTTGTATTTATATTTGTTGATCCTCAAACTTACAGGAAAAATAAGTGCCATACTGTTACAAATCGTTTGACTTTCGCTATTTTCCGACGAGTTCGACTAACGCCCACGCGACTAAGCCGCCGGTACCAGCGTTCACGCCATCGTTTTTCTTTTTGTCATTGCGTACTAAGACCCCTGTAGAACCGCCATCCTGTTACAAATGACTCGAAATTTTGTGTCAGTATCTCCCGGTCTAATAGATTTACCTTTCAAAATAATATCTAATAAATTGTCTTTCAATTGGTGGTAACAAAGAGGTACATCTCCAGTGGTGGAAGTACAATAGAGGGTTCCATTGCATTTGGAGAGAGTTGTGGTGTATTAAAGTTAAAGTTTTTGTCATACAGCTCCAACCTGGAAAAAAAAACTATTAAACATCACTCTATAGCCCTGAAAGTTAAAAAAGCCATAAGCCATAGCCTTAGTATGTATAAATATAATCCTGAATTACTTTAGCCTCAATAATTCTAACTTAAATACTTAAGATTAGTTACACAACTGTATTCTTTGCTACCATAGAAAAATGAGGAAAAACATAATAAATTTACAAACTATTGAATAATAAGTTACTCAGTTATGATATTAATTGTTCAAACATTGTAAGAGAATTGATTTCAAAGGTCCAAGTTGGCCTAGACATATGCAAAAACAAACATACAGAATTTTCTGTAGGAGTCCTACCTTTCCACTAAATCAGCTTTTCTTCCTTTTACAGAGGCCCCTCTTCTCTTTAACTCAGCTTTGAGTTCAAGCACGCTCCAAGTAGCATACAGTTTCGCATCCATGTTATCGAATAATCGACAGTAGTCTCCCCAGAATGTGTTTTTTTTTGCTTTGTTTACACGCTTCAAGATTGTCAAACTGACGCCATTAAGAACAACCGTACGCAGCGCCATCTGAGATTAGTTTTATCTTGCCATCCCCATTAGTCGAAACTTGTTTTTTATCTATTCCTTACGTCATATAGACTAAATGACAGTCATTGGTGACATGACATTTCAGTTTTCACATTTGATATCTGTCAGTCTATGAATTTGATTTAATGGAGATAGACTACTTCTCTGAGCAAAATTAACAAGAATAAAATTTAAAGTAGCCAAAAAATACGGTTGAGTTTATTATTAATATCTTTGAATATATATTATAAATGTGAATGAGACTTTTTGATTTTATTATTGTGTTCAAAAGTGTAGTATTAGAAGGATTTCTCCTATTGTTTTGATCTCGTTTGTGTCTCGTATATTGATTTATTGTAAGCTACTGACCTGTATTTGAGTATTAACGTAAAACTCGTAAATATTAGAACGCAATGTGTGCAATGTGAGTGCATTGGACTATCTAACGTGTAGAACTAGAAACACACCTAACTATTAAAATAATGACTTATGAAAGAAGATTGAATTCGAGTTTTTAAAACTTAAGTTAATTTTACTATTGTAATATGGTGTTTAATTCACAATGATGACGCCTATAGAGGAAAAGAAAGATGAAAGAGTAAGTATAGGAAATACTTCTACATCTTTTAAACATGAGTTATTTAAATAACGATTGGAATTCCTTTTGTTTTAAAGGAATTATTCTGTTGTATAAATAGTCATACTTCATAGACAGTTTAAGTTTGTTTTCACGTTATTACTTTTCAAATAGTTCAGTGATTATATAACTATTACATATTATACATCCATAAAAGTAAGCAGTAATTCATTGTAGTGTAAATTGAGATACAATTCAGATCTTTTGAACAAAACTGCTGAAGTTTATCCTATCACATTGTTTAAAGTATTGTCTTATCAGAAAATAATTACTTACATTTAATACCATTTTAAAACAGGAGTAACTATCAACTCGTTAACTTTTACATAAAGGTGCGTATAAATTAAGCGCGGCAGCCGCGCGAGCCAATGTTCGACCAGAGTTGACGTTCATTTGCTGCGCGAGCCAATATGTAGATATATTTTAAGTTGAAAGTAGTTGCCGCGCGCGGCAGGCGATCCATCACGAACATCTCTTCTGTAGGACGCCAAAAGTGTAGTCATTTTCTTTTTCAAGTCAGGAATAGGTATATCCATTTTCTTACTGATTTCTACCCACACATCATACCTCAGTGATTTATTGTGGTATTGGGAGGATTTGCTGTTCCACAAAAATTCATTAGCGCCATACAATTGTATTAGTAAACGGCACTTTTCGTTGTCCATTTTTACGTAGACGCCGCGCGAGCCGAATCACCAAAACTACAAACCGTCCACACGGCGCGCGAGCGAACGCCTGAAGCTCCTTTGATGCGGTCTCAAAAACCGACAGTGAGCGGATCGCCCCGCGGCACGTTCGAGCGCGGCAATGTTCGCGTCGCCGCGCGCGGCGATCCCGTCTACATAGTGCGCGGCCGCCGCGCGCGCCTATGTTCGATGGTTTGCCGCGCTTAGTTTATACGCGGCTTAAGAGTCTAGATAGAGTTAATGAGGATCCATTAAAATTCTTGTGTTTAAAACATAAGTAGTTATTATCCGGCAAAGTTTACTACAGTAAAAGCATGTTTTAGTTCATTCATCATTAAAATTAAATATTTAAGGGATAACAAAATTAAATTCGCATGTATTAAGATGACAGCCTAGTGCAAACTTTTTGGTTTATTCAGGGACTATACAATTTTAACTCAAACTCAAACATTTATTTATTCAATTAGACTTCTTATAGAAGTACTTTTGAAACGTCATTACATATTTTTAACATTTACCACCGATTCGGAAAGCAGTATCTACAAAGAGGAAACAGCAAGAAACTCTATAGTTGCTCTTTTAAATCATGTCAGTTTTACAATTTAATTTTACAAAATACATATGTAACATCATATTATATTATAATAATATGCCAAAGAACTTTTGTTCTAACAAGTATTAATATCCTGTACTAGATAAATTGTTAATATATTTAAATAGTTTAATATAGAGTGACAAAATATAAATAACTAAAGAAACATGCATAAACTCATGAAATTATTGAATTGTAAAGATTCTTGATAAATGTACAAAGTTTGAATAAAAACGGTCAATTAAAAGTTCTTCAAAATAAAGTCTAAACAAGTCGGTTGCATAAAAACATACAAAATATTGGTCAAGCTGTTGGTGCATTGATTAATTGAATTGTGCATTTATCCCAAATACAATTGATACTGACACAATGTAAATGAGATTATAAGGTTTCCAGTATTGCAGTTAAAGCCTTTTATTTGATCAAAGTGTCACTCACCTCTTGTTTAAGGAGATTAATGCTATGTCGAGGGTATGCTAATTGTTGACATACTTAGCTATAGATTCGAACTAATTTGACACAAATACAGTTTCTTCAAAATGTGATTGTTAAATGGTAATAAAAGAAACATCCTTGATCATGGTAAAAGTTTATTTATAGAACACACACAAGCAACCCTTTTGTCCATACTGGTAAATTCTTAATAGTAATAAAAGGGTAGGTTATACGATTATTTTGTCGGCTTACAGACTGTGAGTTATGGAAAAGCCCATTTTAGCGATAGAATATGAACTTAAATCTCTGAATGCATTTATATTATAGCAAAAGGACTACACATGCTCCTTTATTAATAAATTTTTATTTGACTAGGATGATTTTTAACATTATTTATAGATCACAATATGCCTTCTGTTTGTGTCAGATCCGCACGGGGATGGTGCAAGTGTCGGACGGCAAGTCGCGGCCGATGCCGGCGCGGCTGGTGCTCACGATGGACGCGGTGACCGTGCAGCGCGAGGTCATCGTGCCCGCGCCCGCGAGGGACAAGAGCGTGCCGCACGCTAGGGTGAGTACGCGTCTCTTGTTTGTGTCGGATCGGTACCGCATGGTGCAAGTGTCGGACAGCAAGTCGCGGCTGATGCCATACTATCAATTTATCTGGGAAAAGAAATGATTAAAATTACTGCTTAGATCGCAAACTACGAACGTTGCACGCGCGCTTGCCTTTTTTAAAGGCGGTCGTTTTAATGCAAATAGGCTCCACGAGATTGGATATAGAGCCCAAAGGATCTTTATATCTGACTAGCGGTCCGCCCCGGCTTCGCCCGTGGTACATATTTCGCAATAAAAGGTAGCCTATGTTCTTTCTCAGGGTCTAAAGATTATCTGTGCCAAATTTCATCAAGATCGGTCCAGTAGTTTATGCGTGAAAACCATACATACATACATACAAACCTTTCCTCTTTATAATATTAGTATAGATAATGAGGCGTGCGATACCTAGGTACCTATTACCTAGATACTAACTGGTATCTTTTCCTGTTGATATCAAAAGTTTTTAGCCCAAACATATTATTCAGAATGATTATTATGTTCCATATATGCTCGGGTATTGACAATAGCTACTTTGCATAGAAATCTACTTCAATCTTAATACTATTATAAAGGCGGAAGTTTGTAAGGATGTATGGATGTATGGATGTTTGTTACTCTTTCACGTAAAAACTACTGAACCGATTACAATGAAATTTAGCACACATATAGAGGGTAACTTGGATAAACACATAGGATAGGTTTTATCCCGGAAATCCCACGGGAACGGGAACTATGCGGGTTTTCCTTTGAAAACGCGGGCGAAGCCGCGGGCGGAAATCTAGTACATATATAGTTCTGTATGTATTCACTTGCGGCAATCTTGCGGCTATCGTCAAGGACGCAAACTTCCAAGCACGTGCGGTATAACAATTCTTTACAGTCATTTAACCTAGACCTTAGGTCCGCGAATAATACCCATAGTGACCTCCAGTAAATAAATGTTTTTAATATCACTCCGTATAAATAAACAGTGTTTATTCTACAGAGATAAGATCTTTTTAATTATTTAAAAGGTTGCATGTTGCGCGGATATTATTAATACTTTATTATCCAGCCTTATCAAAGGGTAACGGTCATTTTTTATTCACATTTAAGCCCTTGTGTGTAATTTTTTATAAATTTACCTACCCAGCCCTTGCCTACACTGGATGTTGAACCAGACCAGACTGTGGAAGTTTTCGGCATGAACAATAAGTACTGTTTTAAAATAGCTTCGTTATCATTTTTTACATACAATACCTAACAGGATTACAAACATTTTGACGTGACAACGTCTAATTCGATAGAGCTGGCTGCACGCACGAAAAAACATGACTCATGCGGCGTTACCTCGCTCTGAGGCGTTCCATGTAAGGCTTAAAGTGCAAGTGAGAGCGCGGAACGAGCGACAAAGAAGCACAATCGGACGTTGTCACGTTCAACTATCGTCAGTAAACCGACTTTACAGACAACCAATTTTTTTGTTTTAAATAGAAATTCACTTGAGCTTCACTACATAGTATAAAACAAAGTCGCTTTCCCTGTCCCTATGTCCCTATGTCCCTATGTCCCTTTGTACGCTTAAATCTTTAAAACTACGCAACGGATTTTAATGCGGTTTTTTTAATAGATAGAGTGATTCAAGAGGAAGGTTTATATGTATAATAACATCCATTGAATCGTGGAGAAGTACTGTTATTTTTGAGGTTTCTAATGTGATGTCGTAAAAAATTACATTTTTCCGCTTAAATTGCAAACGCAGGCTGAACCCTACGAGTTTTATCAAAATAATGTACTAAGTACATATATATACACATTGAAAAGGTCTACAGAAAAGTCCGCGATGGTATATGTCTATCTCTTATGGATAACCCACAATAACTTTTTTTTGTCATTTACTTTTTACGACAAATAATAGCTAATTTTCGATGCGATTTGAACCAATACAGCATTTATCCTAAACCAATTAAATACCTTATATGGCCCTTTACACCGTATGATTTAAGTGAATATTTTCGAAGATATTATACAGATTTAAAAATTGCGGGACGTAGCGTTTGCAGCGCTACAGGCCGGCCGCCCGGCTATCTATTTTATACCCGTGCGAAGCCGGAGCGGGACGCTATGTTTTTATATAGTACAACGTTCACAGTTTTTCTGTAGTGTATTTAGATCAGCATTGCACCCGTGCGAAGCCAGGGCGGGTCGCTAGTATTTTATAATAATAGATCGACATAAAAGCACCGTTTTTGGGTCAAAAATTAGCACAATTGTGGGCACTGGATTACTTACTACACAAGTCAATAACTGCGTTAAAAACAACCGACTTCAAACTTGCACTTGCAACATTTACAAATACAGACAAAAATGCTCATAAAATAAAAACTGCTGGGCCTATCCGAATAAAATTTTTATGGGACCAATTCGACACCATCCCGCATCGAACAAAAAAAGAATCACGTAAATCGGTTCAGAAACCACGGAGTAATCGGTGTACATACATAAAAAAAATGTTGTGTGGTTTTATGAAACCACGGTAAAAGTGAAACTGTTCGAACGGTTCCGAACACTGCTTTGTGTAGCGCATGTCGCGTGTCGGTCGGCTAGGCGGTATACCTACTATACGGCGAGTAGGTATACCTACTCGGCAGCCGCGATACACGCGACATGCGCTACACAGACCAAAAAGTTTGAGACGATGTAATAAAAGTTTCACTTTAAAAAAAAACATACCGGCCGAATTGATAACCTCCTCCTTTTTTTTGAAGTCGGTTAAAAATAATTGGTGTTAAAAAATATTATATTTATCACTGCTAAACATAACTTGACAAAATGTTGTTATGATTTCATACATTTTGCAGTTGTAATTATTTGTAATGTTATAACTTCATTATACTCAAAAACGTCTCAACAACGTTGGTTCAAACATGCTAAATTCATTTGAGTGTAAAAAATTCTAAACAACTCGGAAAAATTCGTCGCAGTGTTTAAAAATGCCAGCTCTATTAAAAATCTGATTATCGCGTCCTGTCTCGTCTGTGAATGACTCTCGTAATTTATTTTTAACGGCCGCTAAAAGCGTTGAATGCAGTACTTTATATAATTATAATTCGTTCGTGACGGACCGATAAGGCAGCTTTCGGCCATCGTCACGTTATGAAATACGTCGTGAACAAGCACTGCAGTTATCGTTGAATAGCTATTGCTATAAAAAACCATTGGATATTTACATTTAATCAAACCGTGGTCGTGTTTGAGTTGCGGTGTTTTATTCGTTCAAATTCATATTGTTTGTTGAAAGAGTAGCCGAAAAGTTAAATAGTTTTGTTTGATGCGTAGGTATTGTGTGCATTGATCCACTTTCAGTGTTATTTGTTTACGCATAACATGTTTCCGTATACCTGTCGTTAGCATCGTAACTATCAACACACATGGATAGATAGAGCGCAGTTTTCTTTTAATCTTTCTCGAAAGTCTTGCTGTTGAGACGGTTTATTAAATAGAAATAGGACTAGATGAGACTCTCTACTCCCATTGCAACCAGTGTCATGATTTCGGCAAATATTCTAACTCAGAGTACAAAAATTTGTTTCTGGAAGATTTTGGGCACAACCAAAAGTTACGTTGATACTATTGATATCGAATTTTAATCTACCGTCTATCATTCTCATCTACTATCTCCTATTTTAGTAAAACCGAAAACAATACAAATAGTTTTATTGTTGTGTTTAAGGTACTCTAATATTGTATGAAGCTTTTTATCTATTTTCAAGTTTCCCATGGAAATATAATCTGTGCGTTCCTCTTAATGGACGTTTCACTTTTATATAAAGCAAGCAAACTTTTCTTCAACATCTAAAGAACAATGTCCGTCACGTTGCGTGGCGTTTTGACGGCCTTTGTTGTTGCTTGAAATGTATCGTAGTTCTGCGGTACGACGATCCTTTGTAAATGCACTGCGTATTTAAAAGCTCTTCTGATGATACCTGTGTTTTAGAGACTTTTATGTTTATTAAATTTAAGTAGATTATCGTCAAATGTACCTTTGAATTGTCAGATTGTAGACCAATCTTGCTGAACTGGTTCGAAGAGCACATTTTTAAACAAAACCTGACTTACCTAACTGCTCTCTTTAACATTGTTGATATTTTTTTGGTACATAAACAAATAATAATTTATGATTAGTAAAAAAAGCGATGCCTCAAAGAATTTATCCTAAATTTTTATTTAGAATTATAATATTTCATAACCTCGATAAACTTTTATACGTTAGCCAAACGCGCGTGGTTATGATGTGAAGCTCAAAGTTGCAATGTGGAGTTATAACTTTATTACTGTTCGTTAGCTTTGTTAGGTTTAGAGTAGTGAACAATGCAATGCTTCAGTTCCTAATCTTCTAAACAATTTTATAAATAATTTAACATTTTATTCATGCCTCTATGGCTTCAGATTATAGAGAACGTAGACTCGTCGAGACAGCCAAGACTTACTTAACAATCTTAATAGTATACTAGCGGTCTGCGCCGGCTTCGCACGTGGTACCTACATGTTCAAACTATCCTATCTCTCAAGTTGGATCGAACTGCACATGGTGTGCGAATTTTATTATAATCGGTTAAGTGGTTTAGGAGTCCATTGAGGACAAACATTGTGACACGAGATTTATATATATTAAGATATGTATTTGTAAGAGATAATAATGCATGTGAATATTATGTAGCAAGTGCAGCTTGTATAGTATTAAAAAAAACATACTATATTTCTTTTCGTTTTTCAGGAGCGAATGGTCCAAATAACCAGACAGAAAGTCGGTGGTCTAGGCCTCAGTATAAAGGGTGGAGCAGAACACAAGCTGCCGATCCTCATCTCCAAAATATACAAGGACCAAGCGGCTGATCAGACGGGGCAGCTGTTCGTTGGAGATGCTGTTATCAAAGGTAAGACTTATGAGGTATGCGATAGAGTCTATATTGCCACTTTTGTACGCTTTAATGATGATGATGGAAAACAGTTTTAATGGAAATAAGGATATGATACTTGAGCTCTTGGTGACAGTGAAAGCGTAAAGAAATCGATAGAAATGATATCGGAAAGTATATAAGATCTTTGAAAACTTGATTGTTTTTTTTTCGGAACATTGCTGTACTAACGGCAAAGTTACGTTTAGAATAGTGCACAATAGGGCTAATGACCTGTACGCCTTTGCTGGCACTGAAACTTCGCATGACTATTTTGCATAAAGGTGATTGAATTTCGTTGATGCAGCGGTGAATTTTCTCCTCCGGTGCACGTGGTAGTTCGTGCGTAAAGTCATAGACGATTTGAGGTTGTGGAAGTTCAAGTCATTGAAATTTTTATGCCAAAGAATTCTTTGTCTATATTGGTCTAACGTCTGTTCGGTCTGTCTGCTCGCTCAGCTTCGCTCGTATCTATGTCAGGAACGATCTAGTTTTAATGGTGAATTTTGAGATTTCCAGTTCTTGCGAAATTTATTTGGTACAAAAATAACCAAAACCTCTTTATAATCTACTTCTTATAACTGTTGCTGAGAGTCACTTATAATGGGTTAACCTATTCAATGTCAAGTGGTGCCTGATTCAAAGATGGAGCACGTAGCAGGCTGTGAAGCCTCTTGGCCTATATTTAATTGTTAACGAGTTTTGTATTTTTAATAGACTTTAATAATATACTAGCTTTCCGCCCGCGGCCGCGGCTTTGCTGCGTTAAGTTCCTTCGTGAAAATGCACTCTGTTGAAGTTTTATTTTCAGGACAAAAGAGTTAATATAGGTTAACTGGAACATAATTTTTCATTCAAACTTTCAACGCTTACTCACAAAAAATTCACTAAAATAGTAAATGTAGGATATTTGAGTCACTGAAATAAAAAAAATCACGTGATTTCTATGAAAATAAATCTCCTAAGAACATATAGCCAGTTGTATTAATTAAACCTTTTTACAAATTGAAAAGCAGTTCTAATTCTAAACCCGGTACGTTTTCTTCGAAGTCTAAAAACAAAATGGCATTCTTTTATTTGTTTTTGTTTGCAC
>CAJQZN010034439.1:0-18236 GCA_907164685.1 Colias eurytheme | reverse complement strand
GCAGAGATGCAATTTTCAAATAAAAAATAACTCCCTCATCTTGAACACCTTCCGTGTTAGAAGTTTTTATATGTACTCAGAACTTGTAGGTGACGGTAGTCAGAAGTAGTAGCAATAATACGTTATACTTATACGATAAATAGGTAGTTGCGTGTGTTTATTTATGTCAACTTATAGATTTCTCTTTCATTATGAATCACCTCAGTCATTCATCACGACTTTCGGTCTCATACTAAGGTCTCATAGTAATAATCCTTTTATGATATTAATTTTATTACATACATTAAAAACACATGATGAAGTGTCAAGTGACTGATACCAATATAGCATAATCGAATCAAAAATTTATCATTTAAGGCCAGGAAATTATTTGTATTTCATTTTACCTTTGTATATTTTATTCTGTAACAAATTGTTTCATTTCATTAAAAATAATATTACGTGTGTTGAAAAAAACTCAAAAATGACAATAATATGTCTCAAAGTGATCCAATCATGATCCATTATTAGCATCAAACGTACATAGATTATGAGAGAAGCATCCGCGTAGGCGTCATATTTGTGATATTATTAGATAGATGGATTTTTTAACACACAAACATCCGAATCATCCAATTACAAAAAATGTCACATTGCCTTTTTCCCCGTGATTGCCTGGCAGAGATCACTGCATAGTGATAAGGCCACCCTTTGTGCTTTTAATTTATTATTGAAACCTTTATGTATATTTTGTTTCTTGCACAATAAAGTCTTTAAATATCGCATAGTATTGATTTAGATTTGCTTCGAAATTTTACCTTTATTCTACATGCGTGGAACGACACATATATCAAAAGTTATTGACATAGCCGTGATGTGACATTGAATGGTATGCAGGCCTGCGACAGCTTAGTTCCAAAAAATTCGTCAAGCGCTAGTTTCGCGAGCCATGTTGGCAGCCATTTTGTATCGCTATTTGTCAAACTGACATCTGACAGAATGGAGTTGCCGAATGTCATTCGTGTCGAAACTCGTGTACTGTTTGGTTGTCTTTCTCCTCGCTTTATTGCTTGAGTTGAGATTGATTCCAAGTTCCTTGCTTGCGATACGAATTATACAGCAGTGGTCTGGTGCTTTGTCCCGTCTGTGGCCATGGCTCCTATCAAATGCTGTGCTGTCGGTTGTAATTCAACCAACAATACTCATCGCCTTTATAATTTACCAAAGGACGATAAACTTAGAGCTTTGTGGCTGTCATTTTTGGTGCCAGTGAATTCCCAACTTCTTGGTCTATCAAAAGATCAGTTAGTAAATAAACGTGTGTGCCAAAAACACTTCGATAGATACCAACTGGATGACAAGGGTAACCGTCTCAAAGATGGTTATCCATGCCTATTTTCTACTGAAGAAATCAAGCATGGGGTGCCTTTATCTGGTAAGCTGTACATATAGGTACACTGCTTGTATTATAAATGTATATATGTATGTAATATCATGTAGCTGTGCTTGTTTAATTATTCTGTATATTAAATCCTTCCTGAAGCTCAAAGGGTTAAATCACCATGTGGCATATATATAGGCACATTTAGTACCGAAAACAATATTGAATTTTTATTTTGTCTAGACACCAAATGAAGATGCCATAATTTCATATAAAACCTCAGAAATTAAACAGATATCATAATTAAATTGGATGAAACCAATAACTTGTGTAACCAATGCAAGAAAACCAAATACCATTTGTCACTTGGCTGTTAGATTGCCTGTATTATTCAACTATGATAATGACATGTGTTATTTTCCAATGAACATAGAAACATGTATTATGAATAATTTCTCGCGATTTTAGTAAGAAATAGATATCCTATAATAGTTATTCTTCCTGTTTACAATTATGCATTTCTTTACTTAAATTATTTAATTAAACATGTATGTAACATATATATCCTGTTTGCGTTAATAATAATGTTAGTGACCATGACAGTTTCAAAACTTATATTTAATTAGTTTATATGGTTACTTTCAGGTGATCATTATGATCATAACTACAATAAAAAGGAAGACATTGAGGAAATTGTGGGAAATCCAGTTGTTGTCCGAGGTAATGAAAAACTCATTTTTCAATCTAGCTTAAGTTTTGCTAAAACTTATGTTCAGTTTTCTAATATACCATTTTTTAATTTTAGAACATCCAGTTGATCATTTATATTCAGGACCAGCAGATATATTTGCAGACCCTCCTGCATCCTCATTTCTCAATACTGGTAATAATTTTTAAAACTTTTAATTTTTTTGTACCTGTTTGGCTATTTATGGTTTTTACTCTTACATTCATCAACCCATGTGAAACCCCTGTGTACACAATACAATTGAAAGTTACCAATAACTCTTTCGCACAAACAAATGTAATTTTGCTTTTATGTACCAATACTATAATCTGTTTGTCATATCTAAATATGAGCATTTAGAAAACATAAAGTTGCAAGACCTGCATAAAATAATAATATTATAGTATGTATATTTGTATAAGTATGAATTTATGATCAGATCATCAGAGATACTTATCCAATTCAAAAAAAAAATGAGTGGAGAAACAGTAATTTACTAAAGTTTTATTGCAGATTTCCCTACATTCAATGTCATTGAGTCAAGTCAACCATCAACAAGCAAATGTGAAAAATTATCACATCATAACATACAGATTGACCCTTTGGGAGCCCAAGGTTAGAATCATAGAAACTTAATCAATTTTAAAATATTTAAACATTGCTAAGTGATGTTCATAAAGACTACCAGCTACTTTGTTGTGAAACAAAAATGGTTTCATAACACAACTGTATTCTATGTTTTAGGAAACATGCATGCACATCTCTTTAAGTATTAATCTTACTTTGGTAAGGATATCATATCCTTAGTGTCATTGATATTATTTAATAAATGATTTCAAAAACGAAATTTTATACAAGCAATTTTGGAATAAATAATGCTTTAAAAAATAGTATGATGGCAAATGTTAAAATGTTGCTCAAGATACCTAAATAGTTACCTGATATTCTTGCTTCTCCCTTACTTATAATTGAATGTTTCTTCTATTTACAGATGTGATTCATAGTGTGAGTCAAACTCGATTGAAAAATAAAGCACCAAAAAAATTTTTTATTAGCGGAGCAGGTAAATATTTACTAAGTAAGTATTTACTAAGTACTTTTAACACAAACTTCAAAAAGATTTTTATTTTTTACTATATTTACTCACCAGAACAGCTATAGGTACCTATCCTAGTTTCATAAAAATAAAGAACTAAAAATAAGGTCAACAATGTTTTACAGAAAGTTATGATAAAATTCTTTACACTGCATGTAATATGCATGTTTCTATGAACCTAAAAAGTATACAGTCAAAGCCTATTTTTTTATATTTATATTTTATTTTTTATTCTTTTACAGGTAACAAATTGTCCACACACAGCAGGTGCTTTATAAAAAAAATGAGAAAACTTGCTGTTGAAGAAAACAAGACTCAGAAGCCATTTTTGCAAAGATTAGATGCTGCTAAGACAATTAGCTGCAGCCAATTGTTTAATAAAAATTTTGAGAAAATGTCACAACAAGCCCAAGATTTTCTATACATGCAATTAAAAATGGCAAACAGAAAGAAGAAGGCAATGAGATACACAACCAATGAAAAGCATTTGGCGTTGACCTTAATGAAGGAAAGCCCGAAAGGATATCGGTTGCTCCAAAAAATATTTAATTTGCCCAGTAAACGAACATTAAATCGTTTGGCTGAAAATATCATTTTCAATGTGGGGCTAAATGAAAATATTTTTCGAGTAATAAAGCACAAAACACAGAAATGGGACACAAAGAAGAAACTGTGTTCTATTTTGTTTGATGAGGTTGCTCTTACACCTCATCTGACTTATGTTGAGTCCCAAGATGAGATAAGAGGATTTAAAGACTTTGGGTATGGAAGAGTACTAAGCTTTTGCGATCATGCCTTGGTCTTCATGCTAAAAGGAGTGTGCTCAAACTGGAGACAACCGATATGTTTCTACTTTTGTGAGGGAACAACTGCAGGCGCTACAGTAGTTAGAATTTTAAAGGAAGTGGTCACTAAAGTGTCAGAGTCAGGACCTTTAGCTCTTGTATGTGACCAGGGCTCGACTTTTAGAACAGCCATAAACATGTTGAAATTGGAGACTGCACGCAAAAGGATTTTAAATGATGAATGCAATGGTGAGTAGATAAAATCTCTTTATGAATAGCCCTTGCATGCACATTGTCTGCTTAGAAGTTGGAAAACACTTGGGATAAAAAGTACCCTTCAACATTATATCAAATTATCCATCTGTATGTCATTACATGTCATATGTCACCTGTGTGCTAATTTTCATCTGTAATCTGACCTGTAATACTTGCATCAAATTAAATTTTTGAACTCAATATACTTTTTTGTTTGCAGATGGAACTATTGAGGTGTCAGGACAACAGTTAAGTGTAGTGTTTGATCCCCCACACCTACTTAAGGGCCTTAGGAACAACCTGCTCACAAAAGACATGCTCTTCAAAGGACAAGTTGCCTCATGGAAGGATATACAAACAGTATTTGATGCTGATTGCCAACTAGGTCACACTAGAATGCATAAAAAGCTGACAGAGCACCATGTTTACGCAGCAAAAATGAAGAAGATGAAAGTTAGTGTAGCTGCCCAAACTTTGAGTGCAACAACCAGTGGAATGCTTAAATACACTGCATTGTTCAGTAAGTATTTACTCTGTTATCAATATGCATTAAGTATCTAAAAATACTAAAATTATCCTCTTAATCACTCACTCCCTTTACTTTTTATTTATTTATTTACAGTCTCCACCATAATAAACACCATGAATTCACACTATGTAAATATTTATTAAAGAATTAGGTTCTTAATCATATTTTACAATTTAGTCTTTATGAGTATAAACCTGCCTCTTGAATCACTTGTACCTATCTATTAACAAAAACCGCATCAAAATCTGTTGCATAGTTTTAATGGTCTAAGCACACAGGGACAGACAGCGGGAAGCAACTTTGTTTACTGCCTATGTAGTGATACTTAATATGTGATACTTATTTAATTATGTAATATTTCAGAAACTACAGCCTCGGGTCAAAATGTCAGTGAGACAATGGCCACAACAGGCGAAGCTGTGGAGTTCATTGACAAGCTATTTGATAGCGTGAACGGTTCTCGAGGAAGCACTGTCCGGGGCAAACTGCGTGGACCTATAAAGCCAAAAACACATCAAATTTTCAGTTTTTGGACAGAAGCCAAGCAAATATTGAAAAATATAAAATTTATTGATGCAAATAGCAAGAAAGCTCGCAAAAATAATAAAATCTATAAGGTTCGAGTTCCTTCTCTTAATGGATGGGTTACAACTGTAGAGAGTTTTGAAAGGTTGTCTAAACTGTTGTTCGAAAAATATCAAATAGAATATTTTTATCCTAGAAATATAAATCAGGATCCTCTAGAGAACTTTTTTGGTAGGATCAGAGCCATCAATTATAGGAATGTCAATCCTGATGCAAATACATTTATGAATGCGTTTAAATCCTTACTGATGTCCAATGTTATGGGTCCACATTCCATATACGCAAACTGTGAGGATGATGTAGGAGACACAGTAGTTGATTTCTTAAAACTCATATCCTCATCCAATGTTGATGAGAATTCCTCATCAACATTTGATGAGGATAAAGAAAATGCCATGTGTACTAGACCCATAACACATGACATTAGCAATTGCAACCAATCACTAAATCCAGTGAATGAAAGATTGCGCGTGCACTCTTCTGCATATACAGCGGGGTATATGTGCAGGAGAGTGACAAAAAAGTTTAAGTGTAGGAGATGCTCTGAGACTTATACCCAAAAAAAAAGAGATATATTTCATAAATGGATTGAACAAAGAGAATACACCCTTTTAAAACATCACAATTTAACCTATCCATCAAAGAAATTTTTAATGTTATATAGGGATATCTCGGGCCTTATTCATGATTACTTGAATAAATATGCATATGAAAGATGTTTAAAAAAACGTTTAAAAATACAAATATTGAAACGATTAGATATAAATTGGTTGGGGTGTACACATCACAAAACGGAAGCAGGCCTCCGTCACTCGCTCAAGGTCGCGCTATAAGTGCCTACCGCACAGTAGGTCGGTACCGACCCAAGCGGCAGTTGGTTGGCACACGCGAGACTGCGCACCCGCGTCAAGTTTCCCGCGCTCGCTACCAAGATGCCCGGTTATTGCGATGTGGACGGATGTCCTACCAGGTAACCTACCAGGCTACTTTTTATCCAGGAGACAGATATAGCGGGTCCACGCGGGTGAAACCGAAGGAAACAACTACTATCTATAAGATTTCATTTTTTTTATTGTATAATGTAACAAATATAATTAACAATAAAAAATTAAGTGTTTCAGCAACTCTGTTTAATTTACGCGCTCGGTACAACCCTAAAGTTTTCGTTTGATGACGCAATCACGCGGCTTGCGCGGGAAACTCGCTTCTCGGTGCGTGTTCGTAGAGTACATTTCTTACTGCAGCCGAGTTGCGGCGCATTTTGTAGGTAAATATAGCGTAGGTATTTTAGCTTTTGTATGGGAGTGATGTATCTGTTACGAAGTAACTATTCTCTAATCTGTGACGGAAGCAAAAGAGTGGTTGCTGAATTTAATAATACGCACCCATGTGCATAATTGGTGCAACATAATAAATAAAATTTTAAAAGGAGGGATACAGGAAAAACTTGTTAAACAGATGTGTGCACCTCAACAAATTGCTTTTGAAAAATATAAAGCCCATAGGCTGAGGAAAACTAAATAAAAACTAAAATCTAAAATGTTGTTTTATTTTCATATTTCTTTCGTTATATTCGTATCCATTGCACGTAACGAAAGATACTTTGAACCTTGCAAATTATAGAATTAACCCTACAAAAATTTTCCGTGGTACATCACTATGCTATCGATATTCTATGCCAGTCATCGTGGCTTTTATAGTGCGCTGTCAGTGGGTCATCACTAGTAGGTGACAGGTGACGTTACGACACTAGCGCTTAGCGTATATTTTTAGAACTACACGTCACCCATAGACGCCCATAGTACTGTCCTATCTGTCTCTGACTAATATATAGTAATCTGTGATGGTATGTGACATGTGTCAAATTGGATATAAATATTCGTTCGAATTCTTCGCACGAGTTTAAATACGATACGAACTATCAGATAAATACATTGTTTGGATATAAAAAGTTACGATCTAAGTAAGTACAGGTCAGGTAATATATAAGAATTCCTAAAAATCCTCTATAATAACGATTAAGTGCTATAAATTAAAATTTCTATCGTACTTACCTAGTATCAGATTACCTATGAAGTAACTTTTCTTTCATCATTATGTCATAGCTGCTAATAGATATTGTATCACTTTCATGAATGTACTACTACATTGAATTGTGATTAATATATTTAATAATAAGTTTTGTTTAAAGGTATAAAAATAACGGCTTTTATTAGGTCAAGGAAAAGTTGTGATTTGAGTGAAACTTTGGACCCATAACACAAAGGAGCTTGTTTGTTGTTTTCAAAAATTTTAAACATGGATTTATCAGTACATTTGTATGAATCTTGATTAAATTTAAGTATATGAAAACGTAATTAGAGAAAAAACAAATGTTGGTTAACTTTGTTTTGATATATTGGATTTTACAAAATTAATGTATGAGTTGGTTAGCCCACCACAGTCTCCTTGTTCTCTTGTTAACTTATTCTCAAGTAAGATATATCTTACGTTAGAAAAATTCGTTCAAGATAAGCACTATTAAAATTAACCATCATTGTTAGAACATTAGTTGTAGTAACTAGTAATATACCTATTTGAATTTTTTCACACAATATGCAATTTTAAAGATACAATAAAGATTATATGCCCAAATAAGATATTTAGAAATAGTTGCCAAGTTACAATATATAAATAAAAATAACAAAATATCATAATTTATTAGGATTTTATAATATTTTTTTACAGCAACATGCCTTTTAACACTAAATTGGTACTACCAGTGGCTCTTGGTTTCTCCATAGTCACTGTAACAGCATTTGTTGTCTACTATGTGTTCAAGAAGGATGAGGAAAATGATAAATCTGTGAAAACATCAAGAGTGAATGTGATTGAAGTGCATGTGCCTAAAAGTATTGTGCCTGCGTTGATTGGTAAGCTGCCATATACATTTTAAGTTTCTCTTGATTTTTTTTTTAGGGATACAAGTGAATTGTTTATTAAATTTATTTGAGTAAACATTCATTTTACTATCACAATAATGTTAATAAAGTAATCAAGAAAAGTTATAAAGCATGGCATTGAGTCAAAATTCAAGAATTTTCACATAATGGTAAATTTGTCTAGATAACCTTTCACAATGTTTGTCATTAATATTTTGGTTAAACTGTACTTTAATGGACGTCGAGTTGAGAGGCATACATTTTTTGTGGTTAGTTATTGTCCTGTTGTGCTTTTAGTTTTCTGAATTTCAAAAATTCATAACTCTGATGAACTCATAAGTGACAACAAAGATTTTTTCCGGTTAATTCATCTCAAAAATAATATTTACAAATTATGAATATGATGATTGTCATTGAGTGTTTGAAAGCCAGTCACAGCTGATTTAATTTGCATATTTTTACTTCTAGAATTGTAAAGCTCTGTACATGTATATAATATTTACCATCTGGTTAGTTACGAAAAATAATAGAAAATGAGCTCATTCATTTATTTTTCAAACAAACATTTATTATTATGTCAGTTTAATCATAATTTGTATTGCATACATAGTCTCATTTATATTTATATAAGTCCTTGAGAGGTGTCAAAAATTCAAAATACAGATAACTCAGTTTAGCGTAAATTCATGAATAATACTGAGGAAGTTTATGTTGTAAATTTGTAACTGTTATCATTGTGTAGTCTGTGATGACTGATCTCTTAAGCTTGCTGCTGATAAGCCTTGGTATAACTGTACATCATTTTGTACCTGCAAATGTTACTGTTATTACTTCCTACTACTGCATATTTGAAAATGCAAATGGGATGTTTGTGAAATAAGGATATTGAATAAAAATAAATAGATGCTAGTGATTATATAAAATAAAATATGAGTAATATATGTAATAAAGAAAATGTTAAAGTTTAGCCATCTTTGCTGAATGCTAAATCCATACTAATATTATAAATACGAAAGTAACTCTGTCTGTATGTCTGTCACTCAATCACGCCTAAACTACTGAACCAATTTTCATGAAATTTGGTATGGAGATATTTTGATACCCGAGAAAGGACATAGGCTACTTTTTATCCCGGGAAAATGACGCAATCCCGGAAATCCCACGGGAACGGGAACTATGCGGGTTTTTCTTTGACTGCGCGGGCGAAGCCGCGGGCGGAAAGCTAGTATTCTAATAAATCTTAAGGCTAAAAATGGAAATGTTAAGTTATCCTCTCTTTTTGAAGTATAATTTATAAAATCAACAGACCTTGTTTTTGCAGATTCTGTTTCTTACATTTGAGGTCATCTAAAGTTAAATATAATATTACTTACTGAGTTACTGCCAATTGTCATATTGTTTTTACTAAGAATATTTGCCAATATACAAAAGTAAATTTAACTACTTTATTATTGAACTTGATATTTGGGTTTTATTGCATTTAAATGCTCTATAAATCCAAATTTTTAAACAATAGAAAATATTTGATCATACGGCGGGATTGTAATCCTCGTCTTTTGCCTTGCATATCCAAAATTATCATATTCTACCGAATTATATTACACAACAAACCTGCTTAAATATTTTCAGGTAGAAATGGTTCAAACATAAAAGAAATCGAAAAAAAATCTGGTGCTCTAATACATTTCAAGAAGTTTACGGACAAAGAGTATGATGTGTGTATAATCAGAGGACGGACAAACGCAACCCAACTTGCCGAGACAATGGTACATGACTTTATTAAACAGCAGCCTACTATAGTGGAAGACTTTATGGAGGTACCTGGGTGGTCGGTTGGACGAATTATTGGTAAGTTTTATTTATATAGTAAATCAAACTCTTTTGTAATTATTTAATACAACAATGTGGTTAAATGAAGACGAAGAAAATAAGTACATATTTAATTAAAATATAATATTTATGAAAAAAGCATACATTAATAAACACAGTAAGTTATTGTAACTTTTGACCATAAAAAGTAAAGTAAGTAAGGCTACAAATAATTCATTTAAGAAAATTTTCATATCCCTTCAGGAATGATAATACTTTGAAAAACATGCCATAATATGTAGATGAAATCCGCACTATTAAGACTAAATTTCAAAGAAGAAGTTATAATACACATATCCACACACACAATCTATTTGGCACACATTTAAATTCCCCAGTTATAGTACGATTCAAACTAAATGGCGGCTCGGAACGCATGCGCAGAAAACAATTTTAGGTATTAGCGGAACGTTAAGGGAGCTGTGCGCACCCGCACTCGCACCTGCACCTAACTTCCGAACCGCCATTAAGTTTGAATCGAACTATACAGTAAATATAAAAATCAATTAATTAATCACATAAAAAATGTACTAGTTCAGAGAGCTTACTACAGTATTCAGGAATATATGGACGATAAAAACCCATGGAGGGTTGTCGTGTAAAAACCACAGGACAGTTCTTTGGCATGTTATTATAATTATATGTATTTTGTAAAATTAAATTGTAAAACTGACAAGATTTAAAAGAGCAACTATGGAGTTTCTTGCCGGTTCTTCTCCGTAGATACTGCTTTCCGAATCGGTGGTAAATGTTAAAAATATGTAATGACGTTTCAAAAGTGCTTCTATAAGAAGTAATTGAATAAATAAATGTTTGAGTTTGAGTTTGAATCTAAATAATTTGCAGGCACAGGCGGTGAAAACATAAACGATATAAGTCACCTGAGCGGCGCGAGAGTCAAGGTCGAAAGTTCAGGCGGTGGTAACAATAACGAGCTGAAGAGAATCACCTTCCGGGGGACCAAGGAACAGATCGAACAAGCGAAGAAACTTATTGAAAATTGTGTGAGTTTTTTTTATAATTTACTGTGGGTAGATTGTAGAAGTTGGATTTTTTTGCGGATTGTGTTAGGTAATAATTTTTGAGTTTTAGAATATGTTCATTTTATTAGATTTAGTTGGTTAATCCTCAAAAAATATAAAGTCCTTTATGATCTAAATTCTAATAGGTTAGGTATATGGCAATAATGGCTGAAATAAATATGTACCCTAGATAATTTAAATAACTAATATGAAAATTTCCAAGATTCAAACTAATTTATGTTTATGCTAAGCCGTGAAAATTCTGATTTATACATTAATGATTAAAGCATTGTTTTAAGAATTTAGCGTGAAGATTAACATGTTGCTAAAGATTAAAAATTGCATAGTAAGTCAGTGAAAGAAATTACAAATGGTATGAGGTTACAAAATAACTCATTCCATAACTTACATTATAATTTCACTATTTTCACACTCGAAACATTATTTTTTTTTAATCTATGACCCATTTATTTAAAAGCATACACCAAAAAATGAAACTAAATATGTTTTTCCACTTCTTTAAATATCAATCAATCCTATTCAGGTATTATAAACTCGAAAGATAAATTTTCAGTAACAAAAAAATTCAAAAAATTCCCAGGTCGCCCAAGAGAAATGCCGTCGCGAGGTTGAACAAGCGAAGCGCCCGCGCCTTCCGATCAGCATACCGGCGGCTTCGCCCGCGCCCACCGCCACGGACACAGGTGACGCCAAGCGCGTGCGATACAAGCGCACGGGTGAGCATGCTTGTGTGTTTTGTGTGGCGGGAAGATGGAGATGTTTTTTGAAGTGAAAACTTCTTTAGCGGCGTTGGGTATAAAATCTTAAACTCGCGTCAGGACAAGTGGCCTGATCGAAAAAGCGTAAGACGGATGTTTTTTTTTAACCTTAATAATCAAGTTTTCACTTCTGCCGGCACTCCCGGAGTGCAACCCGTCTTTTTTTTTGTAATGAAGTGGCCAGCTTAACTTTTTTTAGTGGCCAGTACTACTTTTTTTTTCATCTCGCTATCGTGTGCTATGTGAGTAAGGCGGGCCGATGAAGATGTTTCAAGCTTTTTTTTGTAGGTTGACAGATGTAGTGGCCAGTTTTGCTTACTTTTTGTGGCCAGTTCGTTTTTTTTTTTTAGATTTTATCGAAGTGTGGACCCCGTGGCTGCGTCTCTGCCCGCGCGCTGTCCTCATTTTTACACACGTAATTTTACAGAAATGAGGCAAAGGATTTATATTTATGACCATTTTTAGTAGTACTATATGCGATAAGTAAAACATTATGCGAAGTTAAAAAAAAAATTCGACAAAAATGCCAATTATTATTATTTTTTATTAAAAATGTTACTTCATGTTCATGAAGTAACATTTTTATTAATTATCGAATTTAACAAGTTTTTATTGTATCTAGTTCGTGTCTCATTATACTGAATACTCCACTTAAAATAGAATAGCAGAAAATTATTTAAAGGTATTTTTTTAATTGTTTGTTTGGTGGTAATTTGTTAGTTGTGTGTTTATTTTTGCATGTTTTACTTTAGTTTTAGATTTTGTGTTTGAATTTTGAGGTACAGGGTAATTTCGTGTTACAATGTTATGTATATTGTCTTATGTTTATAAGGGGTTATAATATGGAGAATATAAAATGGGATAATGTTTTATTGAAATAGTATTTTTTTATTATCTATACATTTAACACAATACCACCTATTCCTAATCTTTAATAGTTTTTTACTACAGAAAGTACAGTGATACCAAATAAGTAATGAAAATCATACACACAATACACTAGTAATAATTGTACCACATTTGCATAATAAAAAAAAACAATATACTTTTACAATTTCTATACAGAATTCGTTAATTAGAATATAAAAGTAGTTCAATTCTTCATCCGTTTCAAAACGACTAAATTATGAAAACACACATATTTACATTCATACGTATGTCATAAACACGCACACAGTATGCCCATAGATACATATACAATAATATAATATTACCAAAAATTCATACACCGTCTGCTAACAGTCATGTAATTCAAAATCACCCACACATACAGTCCCCTGCACGTAACTTGGCAAGAGTCGTTAGATGCGCAGAAGTCGTTCTTTAGGTCTCTTTGGTGGTCAAGCGGGACGCGGGGTATAACGTAGCGCCGATCACGACTCGCTATTGGTGCGTCAGTCGACCCTTGCCTCCCGCACCGCGTCTACGTTCCGTTCGCTCCCGATTACACTTGCGTGCACGAAAGTTGTACCCTTTGTTTTTGTTGACTTTTTGTTACGAGTTCAGTTTTAAATTAAGTTTTGATTTTGTTTTGGCTTTGTTAGTGTTATAGTTGTTGTTTTAACTTTAGTTTTTGTAACGTGTATTACAATGCCAGGACCAAATACTGTTTTACGCAGACATGCCAGAAAAATGGTGAAGATAGTTTTGTCGAGGATGAGGAGCCAACTCCTTCCACCAGCTCAGGTGGTAGTTCTAGTTTGATGCCAGGTGTAACAGTATTATTAACCGATAGTGACGACGAGAACTTATAATTTTTAATTATAATATTTTTTTTTACTGAATAAAAAAATGCATAATATTATGTTTTATTTATAACACCCATTAAATGTCACGAATTCCTCCGCTTTGTTTAACTACAAGATTAAAAATAAATGATGGCAATAACCATAACAACAATCAATAAAAGTGACCAGTTTTTTGTTCCACTAAGTGTAGGATGCGCGAACTTGCCCCCACTACGCCAAAACCTTGCCAACTTACGTGCCGGGGACTGTACACAAAAATATTACATACTAAAATATTTATTTATATACTAATTTTTACAAACAATAAATCGTATTACAGACACTAGCTCATCTATCGAAGTATACGTATCAGCGGTGTCGTCACCATCGCGATTCTGGGTGCAATTTGTTGGCCCACAAGTTGCGCAACTTGACGAATTAGTTGCGCACATGACGGATTATTATAATAACAAAGATAATCGTAGTGCACATGCTGTGAGTATTCATGTTTACTTATTGATTTTGTTATTTTGATAAATATGACTTTTTGAAAATTTGACAATTTTAATGTAAGGTATATTAAAATATTAAATATACTTTCATAGTGTATAAGTTCCATTTCAAATATCGAAGTTGTCTAAAGCCAGATATTCTACAATCTCTATGAATTTTACTATTGAATTGTCTATGGTTTGAGTGATACTGAAAAAAATTAAGATAAAAAAATAGCACTCTTTTGGCGCCAATTCACTAATGGACAATATTTACATATTTCTATAATTTTCATCTCAAATTTTTCAATAGTAAACTTTTAATCGAAGAATTTTGGTAAATATAATAAAATTATTTTATTCCTTTTCTAGTTAAAATCAGTGTCCGTTGGTCAAGTAGTAGCGGCTGTATTCCGCCATGACGGTCGTTGGTACCGCGCTCGTATCGACGATCTGAGACCGAACGAGTTTGATGCTACGCAACAGGTTAGTTGGGAATGAATGAATGAATGAATGAATTATTGGTAAATAACAAATAAAAAATATGTGGTCTAGATATGTAGACAAGTTCAAAGTAAGTTGAGTCGTGCTATGCTGTTATGCTGATCTTTAGTGAATGAACAATGTTAAAGATAGAAAGAATGAATGAATGGATGGAAAATCTTAATGGATTTTTTTTTTTTATATCATTGACCTTTATTTTATTTCTATATAAGTAAAGGCAAGTTGTGTAGTAAACAATACATAACAATGATTTATTGTTATAGTTCAAACTTATGTATTTTCATTCAGAATTTGAAAAATGATATTTGGATCATAATGGACTGGAATATTTGGACAATAATTAAAATCTTTAAAATCGTACTAAAATTGTAGGTAGCTGACGTATTCTACTTAGACTACGGCGACAGCGAATACGTTGCAACTCACGAGCTGTGCGAACTGAGAGCTGACCTGCTACGATTGAGATTCCAGGTTCGTACAAATTGATGTTTTAGAAAAATATATGCACTGAGTCCTTGAATACTTGGTATAGGTATATATTTTACTTGGTATATATTTTTTACTTGGTATATTGGTATATACTTGGTATATATAATTCTCGTTATTGCCTATAAAACCCTACTCCACTGTCGAATTACTTATTAGCTGTAAATAATTGTACATATAAATGTTAGCTTAATTATCGAAACAAAATGTTATATCTAATCGAGAAACAGATATTATGTTAATTCAAAATTCAACTATACAAAACGCTACCCCTTCATTTCTAATTGAATATAGCTCATTATACTTTGACATATTTTTTTTACCAAAAACTACCCAAATTGAGATGGTTCTTAATCATTTCAATAGATGGTGCGCGGTGTGTCCCTTAGACACATAAAACAGAAAGAATAGAATAAATTCGATTGCTCTGGCGGGTCACGAGTGGCTGAGTTGGTCAGGCATCCGCCCCGGAATGGCGCGAAAGGATGCGGGTTCGAGTCCCGCCTCGTGATCGAATTTTTTCTATTCTTTATAAATTTATAAAAATTACCCATTTACTAGGCGATGGAGTGTTTCCTAGCGGGTGTGAAGCCGGCTTCAGCTGAAGAGCCTTTACCGGGACAGTGGCCCAAATGGCATCCACAAGCTGTTGAACGATTTGAAGAACTTACACAGGTATAAATTAAGTTGAAATTTTTCAAGTGAAAATTTCTTTAGCGGCGTTGAGCACTTTTTCTGTAATGGGTATAAAATCTTAAACTCGCGTCAGGACACGTGACCTGATCGAAAAAGCGTAAGACGGATACCATTACAAAATATCAAACATGCTCAACGTTAATAATCAAGTTTTCACTTCTGCCGGCACTCCCGGAGTGCAACCCGTCTTTTTTTTTGTGAAAGTCAGGTAATTGCCCGTCTTGTGTAGGTGAGCGAGTGAGATGTAATCAGTGATATGTAAGAGTGAAAGAGCGCGGCGTATACACGGCTGTTGATCTTTTAAAATAGAATATTATTTGTGTATAACCTGTTTGTCTTTTTGATACGTCATTGTGTATAAGACATAATATGTATGTTTACTGGTATGAAATGGAATAAGTAGATGATGACTAAAGAAAGGGTAGAAATAGGTCATATAAAATTCTTGTAATTATAATAATTAGCTATAATTTAGAAATACATAACAATATTTTAATTAAGACGCCGAATTTGAAAATCTTATAAATTATACGCCAGCATATCGTATTATTTCTAAATAATTGCTATTCAGGTCGCAAGATGGAAGGCGCTGATGTCCAAAACGTGTACTTACAAGCGAACTGCGTCTATGAGAGGCGATATGGACAAGGAGATACCCGGCATCAAGTTGTATGATGTTACTGATGGTAATATATATGTATTTATTTATTAAAAACGTTATTTTGAAAATAAGATTTTAACATTTTATGTTTGTAATGAAAAATTATAGTGAACTGTATTATTGTAAATGATATTTTATTATTTTTTTAATTCAATGAGTGTAATAACTACTTTATAATTGTCAGGTTTTTTTGTAGTGAAACTTCTTTAGGCGCGTTGAGTAAGGCAAGAATTTTGGTATTTTTTTGAATCTTGTCTAAGAAGTTTCACTTCTGACGCGTGTCATCGGCACACACGCTCTTTTTTTGTTTATTATTTATTTCATTAAAAGTCGTCTTGCTTCTTAAATTGTATAATAATTTGATAACACTTTCCTTAAAGTATATTTTTTGCTAAATGTAATGGAGACTTTAGGCCATGGATCTGTATTCTTTTCCTCGTAATTCCCACGCCTTTACAGAGATCCTATTTCTTCCAATGTTTATTGGCCGTAATGGTCATGAATTATTATGAGCTGACCTGCCTAAAAAATAATAAATAAATAAATTTCAAGACAATTTTCACACACGGCATGATCTGATCCCATACTAAGCTTTCGCTTGTGTTATGAAGACCATGGCTGATAAACATACATATATAATTTTAAATAAATACTTATATAGATAATTAACACCCAGACACAGAGCAAACATCTATGTTCATCACACAAATATTTGCCCCGGGTGGGAATCGAATCCACGACCTCTGGCTCTGGCAGGGCCACTACCAACCAAGCCAACCGGTCAGTCATAGTCAAATGCAAGAAGCTTATATCTAATACACTGGAGATTGCACTATGACCATTAAATTGTAACAAGAAAATATGACGTTGAATGACGCCTGTATGTTTTTTTATCCCTTTCACACCTAACTTGGCAAGTTGTGTATTAGATATAAGCTTCTTGGTCAAATGTTCTGTAAAATTCCAGAAGGTTCTATAGACATCGGTGAGACGCTGTTAGCAGAAGGTTGGGCTGTAGCAAGTACATCACCGTCCAACACTCCGCATCATAACACGCCGTTTGGAGATCTTTCTAATTCTAGGTATTATTATGTATTCTAGATATTTATTTATTTATTTATTAAAACAGAATCATTATTTGTACTTACAGTAATAATACCAAAGCATACATAGAATTTAGTTACAATATGTTAACAAAATAAATTTAGTTTAAAATTTAGTTACAATATGTTATTACTAGCGGTCCGCCCCGGCTTCGCCCGTGGTACATACAGTGGTGGACGTTTAATTAGAAACACGTAATACGATGAAGGAGTCATCAAATTCATTTAACATTTATGTATTAACGTATTAGAGATTAAGTATGATTTCATATGTAATAGAACACCTGTTTATCTAGTTTTATAAGAAATTGCTTTATTTTAATCAAACGTTAGCTTAAATTAATAAAATTCAACAACTTTAAGTGAAGTCTGATTGTCGAGTATTTTCAGTCTGGACAACAAATTAGAAACAGCATGGTTCGAGTGTTCCAAAGTCAAAACCTGTTGAAATGCTGACAATATTTTTTCTTTTACAAATATTTGCACCGTTTTTTAAACATTCCATCTAAAATTTATTGAAAATTAATTTGCTTTGCAGTTTAAATGGGTAATAGTAAGATTTGTGACCCATCAACAAGAAAAATAATTTTAAGTTTACATTTTGACAAAAACTGGAGTTACAGGAAAATTGCAAATCATT
>CAJQZN010034437.1:0-23235 GCA_907164685.1 Colias eurytheme | reverse complement strand
TAGGAAAAAAAATACATTCATTCATTCATTTCCTCTCAGCTAAAAATTTGTCAAATTGTAGCTAACCCAATATCTCAACGAAAAAAAATAGTCAGCTGGTTACAACATGGTGTATTATACGTCAGCTGGTGTCTCGAACATGAAAGTTAAATTTAAAGAAAAAATTATTTTCCGTTATTTCCTCTCAAACAAAAATTTACCTGATGATAGCTTATATGTAACTGTGGATAAATATATATGTCAGCTGGCTGTATCTTGGTGGAAAAACCGTCAGCTGATACGGGAGGCTACAACCGCTCTTCCCCCCAACCGAGCTCCAGCTGACGTTCACGAGGCTTCATAATACTATACTTTGATGCATTTTACTAATTACCGCTTGAGAGGAACTTGGTCATAAAATCTGCTGCTGGCTCCCGGACCATGATTAAGTAAGCAAAATATAAGATTTCACAGAACGAAAATCCAAGTTTATTGACACGTAACGAGTGCTCCAAATATCGATATAAATGCTAAAGTTACTAAAGGTAAACATTAATTTCGATTTGGCACAAATTACGTAAACACGGCTTGTTTATGTTAAAACATCAAACGACTTACTAACATTTAGCTTGTTGATTTATATTTGATACTCAGGTAACTATGGTGATGCCACTGATTAAAATAATAGATATATATTCTAGCACGCATATAAATACAAAGGATTAGGTACATGTTTTAATCATAATAACTATTTATAGAAAAAAATATTATTGAAGTGAAACTTCTTTATCGTGGTTGGACAAAAATTTAGTGTAACATTTTTGCGTTACGCCGTACGCGTGACATTTATGCGTTACGCCATACTCGTGACATTTTTAAGGTCATAAAGAAGTTTCACTTCTTACGTGTGTACTCTAGTACATGCAAACATTTTTTTTATTCTAAAACGCGCGTGTGTACTATGTGGTGCGTATAATGACGTCACACGCTGACGTCACGGTGTCTCCCTTATTTTTATTAAGATTTAAGGTTTACAAAAAGGACCTTTAATGAAAGTAGAACTGTCGTAGTTTTATTAAAATAGTGAACAATACATACATAATATAGAAAAATAATATTAAACATGTCTTATAAACATTTTTATAATGTGAATAGTGTATCTATGTGTGCTTTTAATAAATAAATTTTAATTTTATTTAACTAGTAATATTTAATTCTTAAATGCAAACCAGTATTCTAATTTTTTGCAAGCCGATTAATATCTGTCTTATACTTGTAACTAATAGTGCTCTATGTTTACATTTTACAAGCAAGATGTAGTCTTGTATTTCTAATTGAATTTCTTTTGTATACATATAAGAAAGGACACTGCAGCACTGATACCATAATATATATAAGATTTAAAGTTTGTAATACACTAAAAGGTTATTTTTTTTAGTTTTATTAATATTTTACTCGTATTAAAAAATAAATAAAATTACTGGTTTTGATTTATTAGATAATAATGAATAGAACAAGACGTAAAAGCGATTTCATTTAATATTCTATCACTAGTCATAATCTCGCTGTAATCCTCTCTCCATGTAAAAAATACTCTATAAAAATGGTACATTAAAGCGTTACCAATTCATTCAAACGTAATTTTACAGCATGTATTCTGTTAAATACCTAAGTACACAGTACACACCATCGCGTGTTTAGACGGCATCTAGTTACAATCCGACCAGTTTCTGCAAAGCTTAATGCTCTTTTACGTCAGTAATTATCGTTTTAAGCTTAGTGGGGCTCCAATGGCGATTATCATGCTCATCTTTATGCAAGTAGGGTAGTTAATTTATATGAAGCTATTTTGCTCAAAGACAGTAGGGTTAATTCTGTGCGAATAACGTTCGTGGTATAGCTGGGGGATAGTTCAATGGACAGTGATTCATATTAGTCGAAAAGTTTAAATAGTGTAAGTTTGAACTAGGTACATATTTATAAAATATATTTCATATTATAATTAAAAAAATTACATTTGTACGATTGCTTTTTCATTTCCATTATTTCTTTAGTATTGTGGATGAATATTTTGATGTATGAAATGAAAAATTAAACTTAAATCTCAATAAAATATCGTGCTCGTACTTCATCAATTATAATTAATCTTTCCTGTAACATCGACGTTTTAAAATAATAAATAAGTTATTCTGTGAATTTCATTAATTCAGAAATCTACTCAAACAATTTTTATATTTAACACTTTGGATGCGGACATACAAAATTTTAATATTTTCTTTCACAAATATATTTTCATGAAACCACAAAATTATGTCTCATACAGGACGGATGCTTTTCAACAGAACGTAAAATTGGTTCATCAGCCTTTACATATAAATGCCTCATATATCATACAGTTATTATAAAACGCGCTCAATGAACATAACGTATTGAAAAATGTAATATAAAATTACATTACCCTTACTCATCATTACCCACAACCGGAAATAAATTCTTATTACAATGGGATAGGGTTCGGAATGGTTTATAGGGGATCGCTCGACCATTTCATGTTTTATTCATACCCTGAATAGTTGTTTGTCTAAATTTGACGTAGCATAGTTCAAGTATTGAAATGGTGCCAGAAAACTCGGACGGTTAGATGCAGTGTTATATACTAGGGTTTTATTTAAGCAATTTTTGGAAACATCGTTTAACATGTTAAAGAGTGCTCGTGTAATTGGTGTATGAAAACCTAAATATTTGGAAGTGCTGTAGATTTTATTTCTTTATAGGTAGAGCGGTGGAATTTTCCTATTAAGTATGGATATTTTATAAAATTGTTGTTTATGTTATGTAGCAATATATTTTATTTTCAGCTCCAACGCAATTAAATTACCTTAAAATTATTTTGTTAGTTATTTTGAATATTAAAATAAAATTCAAACTTTTGTCTATTCATAATGACTATATGACAAAATAAATATTGTTACGTAAATAATAATATGTTTTTGAATACCTATTAGATAAATACTTTTTTGTTTAAATTTTACAATTAGCATAACCTAAAATAAAAAACGCAATGCATTTATTAACTCCGACAAGACTCCGACCAAACAAAATTGCCCAAACTCGCCAATAAAACACAAATAGACGTTCAAATAACGTATCTTAAATGTAAGCAAAATCGGAATAGGCAATATCATCGGGAGACAAAGAACGGGGATAAAGGCAGCCTGTAAACGCTCGAAAACACATAAAAAAGCCGCATCAAAATTCACTTTCTTCGCAGTGCCGGGGCATAAACCCGCGAATGTTTGCGGCGGTGATAAATAAAATGAATTCGCGTCAATTTCATTCAAATAGCACCCGGAGTTAAGGCCGCGTTTCCATTGTGATCTGCTTGCGAGTTGCGTGTGACGTCACTGAAGCGAGAATCTATTCTTTTCTTGTGAATATAGCCAAATACAATAATATTTCGTATTATAAACAATAAACTACGTAGTACTTTTTACCTTACCAGTTTTGACGACCTAACCAAGATGAGAAAGCAGACTGAAATCAAGTGGATAATTATCCGCATTAATGCGGACGTTGTCGTGCACTTGTTGCATCTATTATTACATGCGCGAATAAAATTTTCACATTTGTGTAGTAACTAGTAAGTATCTTACATCATCAACGGATGTACTAGGCTCATACTGAAGTATCGATCAAGACAAACAAAACTTAGCTATTTAGTGACAATACGATAAGAAAATACAAAGACTTTTTTTCTCTTATAAAGGTCTTCTTGGAAATAGAAAACTTTATTAGACAGGGATCGAATCCAAAAAGACATTCAAGATAAATTAAGTATCCTAATTACTTGTATAATGGAAACGCAACTTAATATTGGTGATTCCGGGAATGTTAAATCCTTAAGTAGATATCGCGATGGTTGTAATCGATTTATTGAATAAGTAATTATTTCTCTTTCGCTTTTCTGT
This sequence comes from Colias eurytheme, assembly GCA_907164685.1. Classification (NCBI taxonomy): domain Eukaryota; kingdom Metazoa; phylum Arthropoda; class Insecta; order Lepidoptera; family Pieridae; genus Colias; species Colias eurytheme. Next base: position 19,288 of record CAJQZN010034437.1, on the reverse strand, counting down.
GTTTGATACATAAACTGTTAAAGGAAAGTACGTGGAATTACGTGATAAAATTACTATTGTTAAGATTGATCGGTAAAAATTTACAAATAAATGCGTATTTAAATAATTTTCGTTCGCCTTAAATGATTCTTTGCGAGCATACCTTATTATTTTTCTAAGTACATTTTGTCTATACATACGTAGGCCGTTAGTGGAGGCTCCATCAAAGTCCAGTTTAGAAGTTAAATCAGATTTTATACATTATTTAAATTATATTTATTTAATGGTAGCCTACTACTAAATCTTCCCATTCCAATTTCAAAGCGACTCAATCAATCTATCAATCGAAAGATAATCGTGGTACACCGAACGCTCCCAAAAACCTATGTCAATTAATTTACACGCTCCATATTTTCCAAACTACAGCACAGCTATCCGCAATCTTCCAGTTAAAATTTACGGCGTTGATAAAATATAACTCAATCTGGTGGAAAACACCGCCACCAATATTCAATTTATTTTCTAACTGCTGTGACTTCAAACTATGTAACCACAGGGTAGAAAGTTGGCTGTGCGGTTTTAAATTCTACCTACGTGATGTCTGCTAGTTTTATAATGAAATCATGTTCAGTTCGACATGAGTTTCATAACAATATTAATGTTGGTTGGTGACAGATATGTATTTAATGATGATATAGTTCAAATATTTTTTTGGTATTTCGAGGTGTATGATATTTGTAACGATAATAGATCGTAAAAGTATGTATTTGCATTAAATTATATAACTAGAGAAAAAGATTCAATCCAAAGTTAAACATCAATCATCTTTTGTAAGTAACTAATTATGACAGAACTACCAAATCTTATATTTTCTTTTTCAAATAACTTTATAGATGTATTCTGACATTGGTCCTTCGAGCCAGATACTTTACTATATTATTCGATAAACATAATCCATCTTTTGTCACAACTTCGAGAAAAATATATCGAGGTAAAATCTTCAAAAAACGCCATCAAATAAAAGAAACGATTGCGTGATGACTTTTTGCTTTTTATATTATACTAGCAATGCCCTGCGGTTTCACCCGCATAGATAGCGATATCGTTACAGTGAAAAGTCTACTATAGGTCGGACTATAGGTTTAATTTTTAATCACATGAAAATCACCTTTACCCCGTCCCGCACTACGGCCTTTTTTTTGTTTTAGTGGGGAAATCTTTCATAGATACCCTCGGCCTCCGGGGGAGGGGCCGTGGGTTATGTCGGATTCCTACCGACCAAAACCCCACTGTGTTCCGTCAAGACGCATATTGGTAGAATTCCTCCGTGACCCCCGCACTACGGCCTGCTCGAACAGTATACCTACTATTTTCTGTAGATTGACACTTTAAAAAATTCGTTATATCTTTTGAATGGAATATCCAATTCTTTTCATTTAATAAAACCGGCCAAGTGCGAGTCGGGCTCGCGCACAAAGGGTTCCGTAGCAGCAAATATAATAAATTACAGTTAAATCAACCTATCTCAAAAACTATAAGAGATACTTTGATCAAACCAAAAATCGTTGAAAGAGTTAATTAGCATGCATCACCTCTATTTTTTTTAGAATTTTATACCCCGTAGTTATAAAAATAGAGGGGGGGGGACATACTTTTTACGACTTTGAGAGCTGATATCTCAAAAACCGTTCACTTTAAGAAAAATGTTTTTTAGAAAACTTTATATCATTTTAAAAGACCTTTCCATTGATACCCCACACGGGTATGTACATCGAAAAAAAAAATTTCATCCCTCAGTTACATGTATGGGGGGCCCCACCCCCAATTCTTTTTTTTACTATTTAGTGTCATATTTTTGTAGCGGTTCATACAACACATATTCCCATCAAATTTCATCACTGTAGTACTTATAGTTTCCGAGTAAATCGGCTGTGACAGACGGACAGACGGACAGACGGACAGACGGACATGACGAAACTATAAGGGTTCCGTTTTTGCCATTTTGGCTACGGAACCCTAAAAAGTATTTTGCTGGTATTGAAACAGTCTATAGTAAAACATCATTTAATGGGATAAGGATTAATATATGTGTATGGATAACATGGTTTGATTACTGTCGGCACTTCTATTTACTTTGAAAACGTAAAAAAGTTGTTGTAGTAACTTAACTACTGAAGATGGACATATGGTATCGCGGACTTTCTTGTAGATATTGATTCATTCTATAATATCGTAGAACATTTTTTTGTTCTATCTTCAATAGATTCCGCAGCGCACGCGATGACAGAAGTTTTATTGAGGATTTTTTTACACCTTGGGTTACATTATTGCATTTTTGGTAAGGATCTCTAATTTTTTTGAAAATGCAATATAGCCTATGTTGCTCAGTAAAGATGCAGCTTTCTAATGGTGAAAGAATTTTTGAAATCGGTCCAGTAGTTTATGCGTGAAAACCATACATACATACATACATACTTACATACATACTTACAAACTTTTCCTCTTTATAATATTAGTATAGATTGGGGAGACAAGTCACGCTGCGTCAGCAACACTTATACGTGGACGTGATTGCATTCTCAAATTGAGGATTACCTCTAAATAGTATATAGAAGGTTTAAAGAGATATAGATCTCCAGACACCTCAGCAACATTAGGAAATGCGAATTGCGAATTATAAAATATATACCACCCTCTCAATTTCGTCGATTTTCTTTTATATCATGTAGACTCGTGGGTTGTTGTCGCTAAGATGAAGATTTCCAAAGGCAAAAATTAATTAATTAGGCCCATTTTTTTATCGTAACCGTAAATTAACTTTGACCTTGATAATCTTTATAAAAAACTAATTATTCTCAATTTACACACCCTGTATAATATTTGCAGCTTTTTTACCCAGCTACTCAGTGAAACGTATAGAAATAGAAACAATACGGAAGCATGTAAGCTGCTCTGTGCACCCGGCCCTCAAGGGACGGCCACTGATTGAAAAAGAAAACAGCTTGGCCGATTGATTCTTTGTACCCTCACCCTGTATATCTTGTCTTTTATAGACAAGGAGCTGGTGAGTTAGAGCTTTTATTGTTTCAAATAGTAATCGGCTTTTAAAGTGTTTATGGAACTAATAGTTAGTGTAATGTTTTCTTATACATTTTAATGTTTCAATTAAATTAATATCTAAGTAGGTATGTGTGCTTTTATCAAATAGATGCTCACGTATTTTCACGCACGCAACTTCCACAAATAGTATGTTGAGTGTTGACAATTCATTTAGCTTTTTATAACAAACAGTTAACCTTAAAATAAGTAAGAGCAGTTCCTTATTCCATTTTGATTTCATAAAATCCAATCACATCTAAACAATCACACATATTATTAGTAAATAGATGGCCTTATAACTACGAAACAGACAATACAAATGAAATGAAAAGTTTGACAAAAAAAAATAATAATCATCATCAGCTCCTACACTACACGCCTCCCAGTCGACAAACACTAGCCGTTCCGGTGTTCTCGTTATTCTCCTACACTATAACGTTGTATGCAAACTGTACATTTCCTTCGCTTTTAAGGAGTTCCTATAAAACATTTTGCATGTTTTTTCCTTTGCTATTTCAAATGCGAATATATATTGTGGTAAAATAATAAATCAATTTTGGATTTTAAAGCTATTGCACGCCTCATAAGCGAAGCGTTGAGGTGGGTACTACTGTCACTTCGCGCAAAACATCTGATTTTTCAAACTTAAAATGTCTTTATGTATCATACATTGCACTTGTAAGATAATACATACACACACATATTAAGAAAAAACACTATTTTTAACGTTCATGATATTTTTGATGTCATTTTTGTTATTTAAACTAGTTAAAAAACAGTTTAAAAAAGTTCTGTCTTGGACGTCCGTGTGTCTGTATGTGCGGATCCTTTTTCTTGTTAACACGATAGCGACCGAAATACTTTACTAATCGAGTCTTTTTTTTTCTCTTACGCTTGAGTATGCTCAGGAATAGAACCCTTTCATTTTTCAGGGTCTGATTCGATGTGGTTTAATTGTTATTAAATAAACAAAAATAATAATTAATAAATAATTATTAAAAAAATGATGAGGCGTGCACTTTTGGATTTTCCAAATTATTTTTGATCTGCTAAAAATGATCTGCTAAGATCACTAACATACGCAACTTCCACAAGTAGTATGTTGACAATTCATGTAGCTTTTTATAACAAACGGTTAGTCTTAAAATAAGTTAGAGCAGTTCCTAATTCCATTTCGATTTCATAAAATCCAATCACATCTAAACAACCACACATATTATTAGTAAATAGATGGCCTTATAACTACGAAACAGACAATACAAATGAAATGAAAACTTTGACAAAAACAAATAATCATCATCAGCTCCTACACTACACGCCTCCCAGTCGACAAACACTAACCGTTCCGGTGTTCTCGTTATTCTCCTACACTATAACGTTGTATGCAAACTGTACATTTCCTTCGCTTTTAAGGAGTTCATATAAAAATTTTGCATATTTTTTTCCTTTGCTATTTCCAATTGCGAATATAGTCTATTCTAGTAAAATAATACCTATATCAATTTTGGATTTAAAAGCTATTTACAAGTATTTTAGAATTTAAGCAAAACGTATAATTTACAAGTTTATGCGTGTGTTATAGAGGTGGAAAAGCTAGTTATCAATTAGTCGTCTTTCTTACATATTATTATGAAAGAAAGACGATACGATTGTTTTATACTTTTGTAGTACATAATAAAAAAAAATCCTTTATTAATTCATCAAAATTTTAATACAATGATGTAAAATTGTGATGCCAGTACTTACATATTAAAGTCATGTTATACATTAATCATTACGCATCATAGTGAATAACAACCTCAAAATAAATGACGTCATATTTCAGTCAATATTTTCAAAAAAATCCTATTTAATTATTTCATAACTTGATTTTTATTTCCCAGCATTTCCGCGAACACGTCCGAGTGTGGTCGAAGTTTGACAGTCTGTCAGGCGTCGAGACGAATCTGTCAGAGTTTCTGACAGCCGAGTGGCAAGTTGGGTTTATGGTAACAAAGGTAAAATATCTTTCCAAACTGAATTAAACTAGTTTCGCGTAGTTTTCGCGTGAAAGTTTGTGATGATATACTTCTTCCGGCATTTTAATTGTAGTTTGAAGCCAAAATGCTTTCTAATTATTCCTCATTATTAGATTAGACTCATTTTATTTAAGAATAACAGACAAGAGTTTGAAATACACATAACAAATGAAGAATTCCTAAAAAATTGAGTTAAATTATAATCTTTGTAGCGGCTTGTATTTTGGATAGCTAAATGAAACAACGGATTGACAACCTCTTTATATTGCAGCCAATTACCAACTAAAGTACAAGTGGCAATACATAATATGTTAAATGATACATGACCTAATAAGTAAACTGTAATATGCTGAAAGCACAGTCTTAATAACAAGTAACTTTACTTTCCAATCTACTTACATAACCATGTAAATAATAACAAAACTTAAAATTAACCTTGCTCATTCAAATGATTACCAAAAAAGTACATATTTTATTCATTTTCCACGAACAAAATTCCGAAATAACACAAAGGGAAAAAACACTTAATGTTAATAAAGATATTCCCAAGTGAATGATTATAGAGAATCCATAACCCAACAAAATCCGAGATAAAAGGAAATATTCGGAATTCGGCCTGTATTCTGATCACGAACGTATAACGTACTATGCTTATATTGCTACTAGTTTTGCACCCGGCTTTTGTTTATGGAGATAATATTATTATTATACGTAATTCGTACAGACTAAGTATTATATTATTATGAATATACACAGTCCAATCTGGGTTATAGTAATATGTGTATTGTATTGTTTTGAGAAATTGAAACGTATGAAACAAAACATGTAACATATTATGATTGTTTATTTAACACTTATATAAATTATTTCAATAAAAATAAACTTTATTAATAAATCTTGCCTTTCATCCCGAGCTTTAATTTCACAAACATAATATTTTCTTGTTTTTTTTTTCCATACACTAAGATAGTTTAAACACGTATTGATTATTCAAATCATCCTGAACCATCCAATACTTTAGAAACCTTTTAAAACACAAATAATCTCGCACCGATGGTTTCAGAGCCCAAAAAACATCATTCCTTTTATTAAATAACTACACAGCCTTTTGTCTTTAGCCCTCAAATAATGTTAACCCTTTAAATTTGCTTAAGCTCGTTTAAAAAGAAATCCCTTTCAATTTGATAATTCAATTTTTCATATCAACAAGCGATCATTACTCTCAGCTTATAATAGTCTTAAAATAAAAAATTGCGACTTATTTAGAATACTTTTAGGAAAAGTTTTTACAGTACTTTTACAAATAGATTTTTTCTGAAGTTTTTAGCAAAGGTTTTATGCTTGAGCAGGTGTTTTGCTTAGTAACATCGTGGAATATAAAACTGATAACTAATTCCTAACTCAAAGTATTTTTAAAATTATACAAAAACAATGTCCAAGTTTTGAACACAACAATCAAGCGTATTTTAATGCTAGCGAAAACGTATTTTATAACATAACTAATTTATACTCAAACGAAAAACATAGGTAATATTTAGCGTTAATTTACTGTACGCTGTTCTTTTCCTTTTATTTTCCTTTATATTATAGTCATAGCACTTTCATGGCACATGTATAAGTGTAAAATAAATCACTCAGAATCATAAATTTATATAAAACTAGCGGTCCGCCCCGGCTTCGCCCGTGGTACATGTTTACGTTTTCTCTACATAAGAACCATCCTCGTACTTCAAGGAATATAATAAAAAAAGAATTATCGAAATCGGTTCAGCCGTTCTCGAGTTATGCGCTTACCAACACATTTTGCGATTCATTTTTATATATAAAGAGAAGATGCTATAAAAAATGCTTACACAAACATAAAAATTTACAAATAAGCAGCGAACACTGAATTTATACAATAAGTATGGATGAAGGAATAACAGTTGTATTCGAGATATCTGAGAGAATATGCTAAGTAAGACATCGATACAGAAGTTGTGAAAAGCAAAGAGCTGTTTGTCCAGTTATCGCTCTGAATCAAATGGCGAAAGCAAATCTGTGCCACGAGTGGTACAAGCATTAAGTAAACAATATTATATTTATGATACTTCAAACTATCCAATTTTTGATTTGTGTATGTTTGTTACTCCTTCACAAGAAAACCACTGAAAGGATTTGATTGACAGAATAACACAGGGACGATGTCCGATTAACTCATGAAAATGAGTATATGCAATTTAAGCACTGTGGTGGATACTGCAATCGGAAAAGGCTGAGTGTAGCTGGGTGAACATCTAGTGATAGGATTATATTATTATGCATAGATTAGAAGAAAAGACAAGAAATAGTTTTTGTATGTTGTGTAGAATGTGTGCCTATTTATATTATTTAAGAGTAAAAATGGATTCCAAGTGAAATTATTTCTACATGTGACCTTATCAAAACCTCTACCATGAGACATCAGTCATCGTATCGTGTCAAATAAATACAATAATTATATAGTAGCTACCTACGTACCTAAGTTCAAGCGTGAACAACGACCCTTTAAGCGCAGTAAGCTATTATAAATAAGATAAAACTATCATTATTCACGATATAATATACCTCCTATGACTTGTGCTGTTTCAAGGCTATCGATACCGAGCTTTAGTCTACTAACACTGCTATTTATATCTTCATTTGTTCACAAATATCAACAGTTTGAATTATAATTTCCGCAATTGAGTAAATAAGCGAGTAGTAAAATTAATTGGTTTAGATTCTACTGTTTTTCTCGGTATATTTCGTTAAAAAAATTGTGTGATTATTTGAAATGTGTAGGTACCTATTAGTGTTTTTTAATGTAAAATATTATGTTTAATGTTACAAATGCGTATTAAATATATTATCATACAAACACATTAAAATTTGTAGTTTGCATCCTTTTTTGTTGCAGGAAAACTTACCTGTGGAAAATGTAATATGATAATTTAAATTTTATTTCTTAAGCCTGTATCTGTAATAAAATGTTTAATTTGTAATTAAACATTTTATTAAATAAATAAAGATAAGCTTAAAATGTATCTAGCAAAATCCTTTTTAACGAAGATATACTTAAGAAATTTTAAACTCCGCTCCTGTTGGTCTTAGCGTAATAATCAGCTATACCTATAGCCTTCCTCGATAAATGGGCTACATAACACCGAAAGAATTTTTCAAATCGGACCAGTAGATCCTGAATTTAGAACAAACAAACTCTTCAGCTGTATAATATAAAACAATAGTATAGATTTATTTTGAGTCTATCGAAAGCCTCTTTTAACTTTCATAAGACAACCCAGTTTTTTATTTCCATTAGTGAGAAAATTTCACGAAATATAATAGAGCGTGTTTTACTTACTATTTTGTCTATCAGCTACTTCACCGTTCTTGTTCAAAGTATTTATTAAATTTCATTAGTTTACCAATTACAACGGCAACGTCTATACTAAATGATAATAATATGAAATTTTGTAAAATTTAAAACAGAAAATGCAAATTCAAAAAATACAGATAAACACTTAAGTATAAAATATAACGGCTAGACGGAAAGTAATGCTGAGTGGTAAGTCAGGAGCGCGTGAAAAGTCAGAGGGTGTGCTGTAACAGACGAACATCGGATGACGTAATACGACTCAGTCTGAGGCTGGATGCGAGCCAGATGCGAGCTGGGATAGACCGAGAGACGACTGTGGAATGATGTATTTTATCTGAGCGTGAAAATTGTGGGATTAAAATAATAAAAATCGGTAAAGTGCTAGTCGAACTCGTGACAGTACAAATAAGCTATTTCTTTTACTCACACGGTTCATGAAAAAATCTAGGGCGGACAGACAGACAAGCGAACTTGTTGTTTGTAAAAAGTGCTTGCGATTAAATAATGCATGGTGGAAGCAACTAATAAAACCTTTAAAAAACCTTCAAAATATTTCCTTAAAACAGGGATGTGATAAAACAATTATCAAGCACATTATTCGATATTTTAATGCCCAACTTGGTAGATGTTCTGTCTCAGTCACAAATATAAAAATAATAACAATACACGTTAAATAAAATAAATAAATTTCCATCAATAGCTAATGGAATAACGCTTAAATCATTTCCCTATAATTCAATACTATGTAGTGAATGATTGTCATTTACGATTAGTAACATAATTTACTAATATCAAATAATAATTTATCTATATTGATGAAACTTCTGATATTATAATAATATGTAAAGCAATTACATCAAATATTGAACACTATTAATGTTTCAGCGATCAAATTTATCTTTGATAATGTTTAGCTATCAAAATTGTTATTTGATTAAAATTGCTGATAGTTATCCAATTAACATTTGAGATAAAGTTTTTGATAAATAAGGTTTTAGTCAAAGTTTTAATATTATAAAATATACACACAACTTGTTGTGTATCTTACGATTAAAATAAAGATGATATTTTACGTTTTAATAATTACATTTCGCCATTTCATAAAACAACAAACAACTATCCCTCATTATAAAGTTGCCAGTAAAGCAAAGCCAGATAATCCCTTGAAAATGAATCCCGTATGTTATTTTTCAATCACGCTCCTGGAGTAGGCCGAGAGGCGCTCCGTCAACGTCCTACTACTTCAATTTAATAACATTCCCGCGCAAACTGAGAAAACGTTATTAACTGGAGAAAGCGCAACCCTTTCACCTTTGATCGCAAAACTTGAGCATAGTTTTTAACTGAAAATTATCTCGTCAAGGTTTTCTGGATCGCTCGTGTAATTAATTAAACTGTGATGTTATGTATTGCTGTATAGATAGCACAGAAGAACATAAACATGTTTCAAATATTATAATATTATGGAGTCTCACAATCATAAAAAATGTATTTGTTCAATCTTGCGAAAGATTTTGACTCTTAGTTCTAGTAGTAGTAGTAGAAAATTCCTGTAAAATAAGGGCTTCGTATAAGAATGTTATACGGATTATAAATATACGGATGTAAATGAATATTGTATTGTACACAAGCCTAATTTCGATTAATACAAGTGAAAATCGATCTTTGCTCAAGCAATCAATTAATCATATCTGGTGGCTCTCTCTGATTAAAATAATATGTAGACAAGATTCGGATGCATCATTAAAAGTTGCACAACCTCTCAAAAGATCTATAAATATAATGTTTAATTTAAGACGATGTTGACATAAAATGGTACACATATCACATAACATAACCCCCTAATCTCCAACACGCAAAGTTTATCAGAGCAAGTGAAATAGATACATCAATCCAGTCCTCTGCTGGCGATAAAACCTTTTTTACTGCTTCTCCAGACTTGCGACGTAAGCGTAATTCAATCAAATCCAACTGTAACTTATATGCGAACATTTATCGTTTTTACGTTTGAGCCATTCCGCTGAGGGCCTCGGAGGAATTATTTTAAATTTGCCTTAGTTTTATTACCCGCTCTTTTGCGTTGACTGGCGCACTAAAACTTTTTAGTAAGTTTTTATGTACTGTGATAGTGAGTATTTAAATTGTCTAATCAAATTGCGAAACTTTATCATTCTCGTGATAAAAATTAATTTAAAAATAAAATCATGCTAAAGTTTTTACCAAATAAAATAACAGCATAATCTGATAAACATAGCTATTTACGAACTTTACAACAATGAACAAAACCGTGTAAAAGTTTCCACTACTTCGAAACAAAACGCAAAATGTTATAACACTGTTATTGTTTTAAAAATATTTGCACTTCGCAAAAGTAGCATTAAAATCTAAATAACATGCAAACAAGAGTAATTCAAGTACACGATTCTTACATTACAAGAATAATTCACAATTTTAAAACAAAAGCACGAAACTCTGCCAAGAAAGCCTTTGTGACATCTTTCAAATCGCTCCTTTGAGATAAATGACACCTTTTAATACAGTTTCAACTCAATAGTAACGTTTTAAAATTCACTTTTCCATAACTTGAAATAGAGAGGTGTGATGGTCAAATAGAAACCTTAAATGCAAACAATACAGTTGTTTTTACAATAAAGATTGTTTCGAGTCTCAGATGTGGGCTTCCACAGACAGTCCACGTCATAGAGTCGACATTTTTATAGATAATAGTAAAGAGAAGTGAAATTCTTTGGTGTATGCAACATGTTAAGTATTGTTCACTTTCGTAGCACTTAAATAGATATGTGATGTATGTTTCTTTAAACAAGCAAAATATCCTCGTTAAAAGTCATGAAAACATTGCTTGTATGTCAACTGTTCAATAATAAGTACTCATTATAATACTACGCTACAATATTTCTATATGTACGTAGTTATATGACCGCCTGCTTGGTACAGTGGTTGAGCTTGAGCGTAGAACCGAGTAGAACAGAGGTCCTGGGTTCGAATCCCGGTGGAGACGAAGAAAAAAAGTGTCTCAATCTGGCAGGCTGATCACCTACTTGTCTCCAAAGAAAATCTATTAGTGGAACTGATGTATGCATAATGCATCTGCCCCTTACCCCAATAGGGGACAAGGGACTTAACACGTAGTTATATAATCGCGCTACAACTACGCTGTTTCAGTTAAAATCCATCAGTTAAAATACATACATTACTAACACACACTTTTAACTCAACATAAAATGCATCGCTTTCTATCCATAATTCTACGTCACAACTCAGAATTTCCCATTTCCCTTATAAGCACTAAAATGTTATATGATACATTCTGTAATATTGGGGATGCGCTATTTTTAATAGCCCATTGTGAGCCTTTATGCGATGACATCGCTTTCATTAAAATAGAAGGGTCACCTGCTACGGAAACTGCCATTATTGACGGTATTTTCAGGGCAGCTCAATTGAATTATGACGTCATAGGAAAGCGTTTGTAGCGGGAGAGATAACTAGTTTTTATCGTTACAGTGTATTGCTTTTTGGCTCGATTGTTGTATCGTTGGTACAAAGTAAACTTGAATAAATTGAAGGGTAAAGATTTACGCGTAAAATTACACTTTATTAGAGTCATGTTGAAGTATATTCATAAAATTACACATGACTCATATTAAAGTAATTACAAAATGAGCACTAGAAGCCTCGAAAATAATTTACTTTGATTAACATAATTAAGCCTTTTTGAAGTTGAACTTATTTGAAACATTTACGTAAATAAGCAAGTGAAAAAAGAGTGTTAAGCTAAAATGTTGTTTAATCAAGTTTATAAGTAACAAGCTCAAGTAATAACATGATCATTACATTTCTAATTATAATTATTATTCGTTTATATATAAAGTTGATCAATCTAAGTAACAGATGTTAAGTACTGTACCCTCTATTGCAGACTAGTTTTTGTTAAAGCAGCAAACTTTTTGTTTTTCTGAGTCTTGCAAAAAGATTAGTAAATTAGAGACGGTACAGTTGTGTTCAACCTTTTCTATGATTTTGTCTAGATTCAATACCCCTTCTGTACAAAAGGTTTCTTTTATTAAGTTTATGTATGGTTTATAGCTTATATAAAATTGTAAATTCTAAATGTGATAACAACTAAAGTTTAATATCTATCACGCCATCAGGTTTTTTTTATTTTACCTCTATTCAGTGTTAACTTGCGCTCCTTGGCTTTCATTGCAACATGCACTAATGCGTTTCTGTAAACATATCACAGATTAAAAAATGCCACATTATAATAATAGAATACTTCTATTATTATAATGTGGCATAGAATACTTCTATTATTATAATGTGGCATTCCCACAGATTCGCTAAAATATAAACAACGAATTCCGCTAAAATTATACAAGTAAAACTTTATCCCCAAAGGTTTGCGATCTCTTAGAGAATTAGTGCTTCAGATCAAAGCTCAGCTATTCAGTGGAGTGGCGTGAAATAGTGTTATCCTCTTAAGTTAATACATGTACCGTTAAATACGATTCTGAGATCGCCCCTAAGCGTTTAGCAGTGTGTGGGAATGTATTGTTGTGTATCATGAGGGAAAATTAGATTTAAACGGGTTTTAAATCACTATGGATACTTTGCTGTAGTAGATAATTAAGGGACAAATGTATAAATTGAATTAAGTTGAAAGATGTGGTTGAAAATTGATAATGATGATAATGCTGACCGGAATTCAGAATTTTCTTTAACATCAATACAATACATAGTATTTTTTTATCAGTATGAGCTAATATATCATAACTATAACAAAACATAGATCGGATAAGCTAGCATATAGCCGAAATAGCTGATGCAATATCGACGGAACTTTCATTGTAAACAAATCAAAATTAACAAAAGAATACGATATGTCGGCTTACATTTCGATTTAAAGCGGCCAATGTCGGTAGTGGTCGTTAATTAGAATGTAATGTTAAAACAATACCGTATAAAAATAAAACAAATTAAAGACTCACAACCGTTATAATTCTCTACAATTAAGTATTTTAAAACTTTAAGTTTGTAGCATTTTAGTTAATGAGCCTTGAATACCACTGCAATTATAAAGTTTCTAATGAAAACAAAATTATATTCTTTTAAACTCTCCCTAATTGAGATTAAAGTATGTGTTATATCTTTAAAACAGTACTTAACAAAAATGGTTAGAAATTCTAAATATTCGCTCTCTTTGAAAACCTTCACATCTCAAGTTATTTATCAATATCTCCAGAACCGAAACATTTAGCTGACCACAATACAAAGGCTGTCAAATATTTCGTGGCAGACTGAAATATAAAGAGACACGTCGTCCCAAAGATTACGGGACCATTAACGATGTGATGTATGGACCACTTGATTTATGTACTAGAAACTAGGTAGTCTTTTATTGTAACGTGAGTGCTTTCACAGCGATTAATGATTCAGCTTGTTTAAATGTCGCGGATTGTTAGAAGTACGTAATGACGGCTTTCATTGTGCTTGAAATAACTGGTGTGGCTGCTGCTGCTGGTTGCTGTGGGTTCGATTAGGTAGTGATATTTTATGTAAGAGTGGGTAACTGAGTTGGTTTGTCTTTGCTGATTTGAAAGGATAGGGCCTCTGCACCTATTACATAATATTATTATTGTGTTATGAATATTGTGTTTTACTAGAGTCGGAGAGAACGTGTTTGCATCGATTTACTAAAGTATGTTTCATACTGTGTAAGAACATACTGCCTGCAGTTGTCTTCTCATACTGTATAAAATTTGCACAGTTAGGTACATGGCTAAATATTTTTAAATATTTCCCAAAAAAAATAATCAAAAACTCAATCCCATTCATTTCATTAATTGAATTCCTGGCCATAAGAGCTCTCTGATAAAATTATTATTTCCTTGTCATCATATAATATTATACTACTAATATACAACAATAAAAAGATATGTTGGTTTATTCTTTCTTCCAAAAAATACGCAACCGAATTGACTGAAATTGGGTTAATACATAGATTTATAGCTTAGCAATACCCAATAGGCTCGGTCTCCGTGTAACTCGTGAAGCGAAATCCTTAAATCAAGTACATATAACTAACTATATAAATATTCTAAAACACATTCGCATTTTTAAAAGGCACGTTAAAAGATAAATGATGTGTTCTCTAAAATATTTCTTTGAATAGTGATCATTCTTGATGTTCTATTGATTTGTTTGTTTAGCTTTTTATTTGCATGTTCAAATTTGTATTAGTATAAAATGCCAATATAATGCACGCCAAAAAATTTTCTTCTTATATCTATTCCATATTATATAATATATACCATTCCCCACAAAACACAGCATTCCGAACACTTTGTCGTCCACTGAAATGTCCATTAGTAGTAACAATAAAAACTTTATGACAACTAGCTGAAGTCACTTCGAAGCTCAAATAAAATATTTACGGCTTACATACGACTCCCTTACGAGGTACCGCGTTTTAATAAATCATGGTGCGTTTATTGCGTCCATATTTGATGATGGGTCAATGGTGTTATTAACTACGTTTTTGATTTGGATTTACGATGTCAATCTTATTCGTGGTTTCTACAGATTTATTAATTTTTTATCACTATAAAGTGCGTTCGTACTTCGCATATTTTCATCAGGGTCGTAGGTACATGTCTTTTTCTTTGTGGTAATTGTTAAAAATATGTATTGGAGATTCGAACGTGCTTCTAAAAGAAGTCTATTTGAATAAAAAATGTTTGAATTTGAGTTTTAATTAAAGAAGAATAGATTGCGTGAACACTTGCTATGATTTGTTTTGTATTATGTTATTTTATTTATTACTATTTCTGGTATTGTAAAATAAAGTTGCTTTCCGCTGTGTCTTTGTTATCTGTCTCTATGTTACAATATTTAAAACTACGCAACAGATTGTGATACGATTTTAACAGATAAAGTGATTCAAGAGGAAGGTTTATATGTACATAAAATTCATAATCACACAGTGCAAAGCCGGAGCGTGTCGCTTGTATAGATTGAAATGGGTTCTACACTCTACAGTAAGATAATACTACTGTAAAAAAATCATATTATATAGGCATAATATACGTTACCCATAGTTAATATAAATTTGCGATCCAAAAGTATAAAATCAGACCTTTATATAGCGATATATTGAATTTAACGTGACAGGATTTAGGCTATAACCAGACGATAGACTGACTCATCTTACGATACCTTCATAGGTAAGTAAATTATGAATATTTTGGATGTTGGAGAATATAATATAATGTTTAGCTTTATAGCTTCATCATTGTCGGATAAAAAATATGGATTTCTTCATATTATCACAGCTTCATAGAGTCTTGAAAGTTATTTCGATACTTATGCAAAAGATAACACAAATTTAAACCTACTACAAACATAATGTTATTATACTTGATTTACTAACAGGTATACGCTTAAAATATAATAATGAGAAAATCCATCAATTCAATGTTCTGAAATTCGTCCACTTAAGTCCAAAATTAACCTTCGTTCATATATTTACGCGAAACAAATACATTTATACAAAATACAGGTATAATCAAACGATGCAGCACACATAAGCGCTGAACGTTAAACACGGCTCCAGAAATGAGCTACTTCGGCATTAGCAGCAATTTTTCCAAGATTTTCGTCAGTCACGACACACTGGCCTACTTTTCTTTGCGAACCGCTAAGCAGAGCGTAAGGTGTTTAGTCGAAACGTTGAGAGTCATGACGTCAAATTTTTTTATATGTACCTACTTACATCAATTACATCTGTGATGTGAATTTACTGGATTTTAAGAACAAATTGCATATTTAAATTGGTAAAACAGCTCTGGGTCTACCAAATTGAAGGGGTATATGAAGCATTATTGTGTGACGTAAATATTTAAGTTACGAATCACGTCGTTTGTCCTCATAATTTACTGAACCGATTTTAATAAATCTTGGCTCTATTGCACTGTGTGTAGTTTCAAGAATGCATATCACAATTACGATAAATAACAGGAGTAATTAGTTTAAAATAGCGGCTATTTTAAATATTAATTTAAACGGCAAGAAAATGACGAAAACTTAACGAAAACTTAACGAAAATTTACAAGATGGTACATTAGTAGATAAGTCAATGTAAAATCATAAATATAAAAAATCCATCCTTAAAACTGTTCTGAATTTTATTTTATTGGTTATAAATACATAATTGAGAACAAAATGAGATGTAGTCTGAAGGCAATCCTCGCCGCAGGGCACGATCGTCTGGATCTTGTCGGGTTTTGTATTTTATTTTAAAACGAACAAATATAACTAGACCGCAACACCATTTCTTAAATTGAACTATAAACAAAATAAAAAATGAAATAAACGGTTGACTATCTGTAAAAACTATTTTTCGAAAGATATTTAGATAATCAAGAAATATTTATTTGTAATAACTTATTATTAAGACAACTTAAAAATACTTGAACTCTATTTGAGTATTGAAATAATGAATGTTTACATTTGAATAGATTAAAAATGTTATTGAATTCATAACAATAACGCAATCTTCAGTAAACGCTTCAATTTGGAATTTTTCTACTGAAATTTGATTTTCTAGTTTTCACTAAGGCTATGCCTATTATACTATATAATTTATGTTATAACAGTGTCTTTCAAACCAAAAAACGAAAGTATTTATTCAATAAAAGATATGATTCAAATTTCAATATTATAAACAGGTTTTTCTATTTCGAGATAATAATAGATATGTGAGACACGATATACACTTTTTATATTAAAAAAAATTGGTTGTCTGCAAAGTCGGTTTACTGACGATAGTTGAACGTGACAACGTCTTAAGGCCGATTGTGCTTCTTTGTCGCTCGTTCCACGCTCTCGCTTGCACTTCAAGCCTGGAACGCCTCAGAGCGAGGTAACGCCGCATGAGTCATGTTTTTTCGTGCGTGCAGCCGGCTTTATCGAATTATAAGACGTTGTCACGTTAAAATACGATATCTAAATTCGTAATTGACTTTCTTCACTGTGTGTATTAATTAAAAATTTGAAAATATTTCAACTGTACTATCATATACAAATATTTATGTAGTTATAAGAATACATTTTCAGTTTTATCGTAAATGCAATTTATAAATTTGAACCCAGGTCTATATAAAAACGTCTTGACCACTGTGCTGGAGTGTCAATACAAGTTATAAAATATACAGGAACGGCTTCAAAGAGATCCATCATAAAACTTTCCGATATGAAATTCGAGGCGTCCCTGAAAGGGTGTCCACGCCAACCTTATCACTATAAAGTTAAATTGATAAATTTTTAACAATGTCCCTGTTTTTTCTGAGTTGGGTTGAGGTCGTAAGTTCGGGTATATTTTATAAAATAACTTCATTCTTTGAAACGCGATATTTTTATAAAATTAATGGTTTTTGAGTTTAGCTGGATTTTTTACCGAATACCAAAGAAGGAGGAGGTCTACGTGCATGCATCCCGTAGTCATACATGTAGAATTGCAAATGTCATCAGCCTTTAAATCGTTAATTTTGATGGAAACCATGATGTAATATATCATACTAGCATCGCTTTTAAGCTTTTTTCAGAACCGATGAAAATTAGATAGTTCAATATCCGAGGTCAAACATGGGTTGACATGACATTTAATATAAAATAACATTTGCTTCCCTTTGCGTATGAAAATTTGTTCTGGGAATTATTTAAAGGGTTTAAGACAGTAATATCTTCCTAGATATTGTAATGTCATATTGTGATTAGTAATTTTTAAACGCTGACCAAAAACTTCTATCGCGTTAATCAAAATGACAATATTATTTAGAGCTGGTTTTTCAATCCAAGTAACTTAATACGCATTAGTGTATTTTCCAAGAATTTTCAGCCATTAAGAATAAACACATAAAGCTCAAAGAAAACTAATATTCATAATAATAACGTGAAAAACAAATTACGGATCGACTCGCTGCTTAATGTGTGTAATGACTGTGTATTATCGTCATTATTTCTGAGATTTGAAATCTAATATGGCTGCAGAACACGAGAAACCGACATAAAAGTAATTATTGGATTGGAAAGCAGGTTATATTATTGTGTTTTTGTGAAAACCAAATATAAACATTACCATTCGCGGCTTCACTTGCGTGCAGTTAAAGTTTGTGTTTTATTAAGCTATTGCATAGCTTCTATCGCGGGCCTTGAGCGCGGGGTTCGAATCCAGAAATTCCGTAACGTAAAAAACCTCACGCTCCCCACTCCGACGGGCACGGAGGTGTGGCTTGAAGGCAAAAAATAAAAAAAGACGTGTGGCACTCGGGGACTGCCGCGGTAAAGCTATTGCTTTTTTATTTTTTACCACATTATGATTTACATGATATATCATATTATTATGAAGAGGAACGTTATATTAGCTTTGTTCTGAAGGCTAAGAAATTCTACGGCCTGATTTATTTCGAGATTGTAATCGGATCGTTTAAATTACCACTCTACTAAAAATATTATAAGTGGTTGTTTACCTATATTAAAGTTCAAATCATAGAAATAGGACAAGGAAAATGAAATAAATATTCAATCAGTTATAAAGTACATTATTTGTTTCCATAAAAGATAAATTAAAATCAAGAGCTGTTTGAAATACAACATTATTGTTAACATAACATCATATTGGCTATTCATGTTATCTTTCCTACGAATATGAATACATTGCGAAGTAAAATAAAACGAGTTGATATTTATTATTGAAGTGAAACTTCTTTATCGGGGGTGGACAAAAATTTTGTGAGAC